>JAPFFP010043203.1:0-13437 GCA_026153255.1 Solanum medicagineum | reverse complement strand
AAACAAGCATCATAGCATATCATTACACATCCTTGGTCGTGGAAGCAATTAAAATGACAATAAGAGATAAGCATAAATAAGGGGAATTGGGGCTAAGGGTAAACTTCCATATCATAAGCATCAAGAAACAAGAGAGTCAAACCTTATAGCATAGATACATAACATGTCCAGTAACACCTCTACTACATAGATAAGAGCGGGGGAAATGATAAGCAATCGGGCTCACCCTCATAGTCAATACATAACATAAAAGAAAAACAGTCTTAGTACATAGCAAGAGATTATAAGCAACGTTCCCGGAATGGAGGACTCACCAACAAGGTTGAGTGAAATCGTACTAGCCATGTGGGTGGAGATGCTAAAGTGGGGCTCCGGCTCTTACATCATACATCATGTAGGCATAATATATGCGTTAGTACGTTTGAATGTACTAAGTATGTAGGATACAATCCAACAAGAGATAGGCATCATAATCAAAATGCATAATTATAAGCAATAGATAGCATAATAACAATATGGCAATGCTCAAGTAAATCATGCTTTGCAAATCATTAATCTTATAAAGAACATAAAATATAAGTGTGGAAGAAACCTCAACCGATAAAACGTAAGACCAAGCGAGCTATAACTTGGAATCCCGATGTCAACCCTACACCAGAAGAAAGGGGGAAGTTACTTGCCAAGGTGAACCTACTAATGACTAAGTGGATCCACTAAGCCTTATGTGAACTGGGTTCTCGCCTCTAGTTCTTGGCCTCGGGTACTTGCCTCATGCTCGGACTCGGGTACTCGCCTCAAGCCCTCATATTTAGGGTACTCGCCTCTTACAGATTCGAGGACTCACCTCTAATCCCTTCACCTACGGTGGCACGTAGTTCTAGTACTTGGGGACTCACCTCTAGTCCACTCGGTGCTAAGTCTAATCTCACGGAATATATAAGATAATCATACTTTAACAACTTGCAATAAACATAGAGACATGGCACGATTAGCTCTTAACATCATTGACCTCAAATGGTGAGCCTAACTTCAATCCTAAGAATGGGTCAATCATCAACATTACCCTTTCATTAACTTCAACATCAAAGGCTCACAAGGTATAATCTTAAGAAGGGGTTTAATCCGACCCTACAACATCATCACCATTTTCATGATTTAAACACATCTTTAGAAAGCTCATAATCATCGTAAAGTCACTTGAATCATAACTCAACCAATAGATCATCAAAACTTAAAGAATCCTTAAAAAGGCATTTTATCAAACATTTGCGGGTGTGTAATACTAGTGTAAAACCATGCAATTCAAGAGTGAAATCCTGCTAGAAAGTTCAATGTAAAACCTTCAATCGATACTTGGCAGCACCCTCAAGCAATATAAATCAAAAACCTTCATCAAATCTTTCAATAGATCTTAGATTCATAGCACAAAACATGGTAAAATAGTCACACTTTCATAAACCCCAACATAGTGTGCAGTGATTTTCATAATAGATAAGACTCATGAGTAAATCAGCTTTAAAACATGCAATTTTGAGGAAAAGGAAGCTTGGGCATCATGGGTGAAAGAAACCCATGAAAGAAACCCACATATCTTGACTATGGAGAGCTTCTTGAAGAAGATTTGAAATGAAAACATGAAGCTTGGGTGAAATCCTTAGATCCATAAAGAGTTTGGGACACTTGAATCTTGAGGAGGACTTGGGGCTAGACTTGATTTCCTCGAATTCCAACAAGACTTCTTGAAAACCTTGAGAATGAAAAGAGAATTTGATGAAGATTAGAGAGGATTTTGAGAGGTTTTGGGTTGGTTTTTAGGGCTCAAAACAGCTAGACAATGAGGGATTTTCGTGTATATAGGTATAGGGTTATTACCAATTGCCCTGGAGTAAAAAAATGAACAATTTTGAGAAATATCTGAAATAGTTCGCGTCAGGTCCGCATCGCGGACGAGTGGCGGACAACTTCTATTTTTGCGAAGTTTCACCAAAAATTATTTTTCATGGCACGGACAAAGTATACCTTTTAGGTACTCATTTTTCCATACAAAAATTTCCTCTGAACAAGAATATGAAGTCAGATTTGCAAAATTCTGCACAGAGTTTTTGAGATATTAAAAAGAATACATCATAGGGTCTTTCCAGAGCTACGTGGAGGGGTGTTTAAATATCCCTGATTTGACATATAAGGGAATTACAATTATGGAGGCATTCCTAGGCAAGTGCGGGGCATTTCAATAGTCTCCTCCAGATAGCATGGAGTGCTCACCAAAGCTCTGGGACTCGAAATCTCTGAACCTCAATGAGGCACCTTTTGAAGTCCTCTGTCTGCTGAATCTGCATCATGAAATGATACAGTGTCAAATGGCATCAATACATGGAATGTACGGTATGTAAAGTAGCTCAAGAAACAAGTAAGGCTCAGACTCAATCAATCAACTCGACTCAAGACTCAACTCCTCATCTCATAACTCAACTCAATTAAAATTGATGCAAGTTCAAAGGTTTTAAAATCATGCTTTAGAAAATAGACTTAAGGTTTAATTTAATGCAACTCAGTTCGAAAATTATGATATGCTCAACTTAAGTGTTTGCTTGGAAGTTTCTCTAACCTACACAACTCTCCACCACCATGAGTTTTTGGTGATGTACAACAAAAAGACGCCGTTGCCACGCCCACCCTAAACTTGCCAAGGAATAGGGTATCAACCTCTACCTCTCTCTCTCGGATCCTAAGAGAGTATCCCTCTATGGGGACTTGGGCTACTAGAATTATCCTGTGTGATCATCCCAATATAGTTCTGGGGTGGTTCTCAGTCACCCAACTCGATGCTCAATACTCCTTCCAAGACTAAAACATGCTTATAGGAATTAGCTCAACTCATTTCTTTGTCTCATCTCAGACAAGTCAACTCAGTTCTCAATTACTCAACAACTCAATAACTTAGGACCGTCGTCCATTCAATGCAACTCAAGACTCTAACTCATATCATACAAGACTCTCACTGATTACGGTCAAGTACATTATATCAGCCAGGTTCAGCACATAAGATAGAATAGGTTTTCATTATACACATATATGAAATAATAAAAAGTACTTTTCAAGACCACATTACATAGTTTCGAAAGTTAGGGTACCAATTCCAGTTTAATCATTAAGCAATGAAAATAGTAAAGTTAGGGTTAGGGTATCAAACATGTGAAATACCTTCATAACTCATGATAATAGTGATGCAACTCGTAATTTAACTCAAATATATTCAAGAAGCTTAGTCATGTGCAAGAATTCAAGACTCATGAATCATAAGTTTTAAAGAATGTATTAATACTCAAAATCTTGACTTAAGTTGATGAAGGGGCACGTTGACGAACATAGTCCAATGCTTTAGGTAGCTTTACATACCTAGAACTGATGAGAAGCTCAACCTTGGCTCAATGCCTTTGCTTCTTCTCTTCTTCTCCTCGAGAATTCTAACCTAGCCTATGTGTTTTGGCGACTTAGAAATATACTAAAAAGGCTCTTTAGTGATTAAAAATGACTTATTTACTCAAGGTTCATGTTTATGAGGGGCTCAGAAATTCTAGAATGCCCCTTATAAAAGAAAAAAAGAATTTTCACTTAAAAATGCCAAGTCTGCGTCATGGACTGGGTGCGGAGTAGTATAATTTTTCCCAACCTTTTTTCCCAAACGAGTTTTCCCCATTCCGTAGAAAAAATTTTTTAAAAATAAAAATGTAAGTGTGCATCCCTAACGCATCGCACCTGGGGCATGCATCGACACTATTTTTTTTTAATTATGAAAAATTCTTTTTCGACTCGATAGCTCTAAAATCGAGTCGAGTATCAGCACACACAGTTCAAGTATCCTAGGGAGTCTATGAAGTTGTGTCTAGTAGAATCTTATTCATGGGTGTGTTATGCACCACACTTCATAAGCAAGGGTTATAGCGCATTAGGAATGGTTACCCTTCTTTGGTATTCATAGTTGTATGGTAGAGTTGAGTTGTACAAATTTTCTGTTAATTCATCCGTTGCATGTTTACAAATTATGCCTCCTAAGTGCACAGTAGCCCAACAAGATGCCCGATCCCCAAACACCCAGGCCCTTACCCAGACAGAAGCGAGGAGATAGGGTCGAGCTACCCAAGCTATTGAGGCTCCTCAGGCACCTCCTGCTCAGCTAGATCCACTTCTGAGGCAGAATGCAGAGGATCCATTATGATGCTCACTCAACTAGTGACCTCGCAGATCAATAGCCAAGGTCCCCAGGCCCCTAGTTTAAGTTCCCAAGAGCCCACAACTGCTACTAGGCTCAGAGACTTCTTGAGGATGAACCTGTCGATTTACACGGGGTCGAAAATTGAGGAGGACCCATAGAATTTCATTGACAAGATGTGCAAGGTGCTGAGGGATATGCATGCGACTAAGGTTGAGGGAGTTGAGCTTGCCTCCTATCAGCTGAAGGACAGGGCAAATGTGTGGTATTACCAGTCGGAAGACAGTCGGGATGAGGATGTTGAGCCTGTTGAGTGGGAGGAGTTTGAGAATGCTTTCCTCGACCACTTCTTTCAACAAGAGTTGAGGGAGGAAAAGATTGAGGAGTTAGTGAATCTGAAGAAAGAGGGGATGACCGTCAAGGAGTACAGCCTCATGTTCATTAAGCTGTCCAGGTATGCTTCAGAGATGGTCCAAGACATGAGGGCAAGGGTGAGAAAGTTTATGTATGGGTTGGGCAAACATGCGAAGAGGGAATGCAAGGTAGTATTACTGATTATGGGCATGGACACTTCCAGACTCATGGTTTATGCCCAGCAAACTGAGAAGATAAGAAGAAAGACAGAGAAGAGCACTTGAGCAAGAAAGCCAAGTCAACCGGGCATGAGTCTAACCAGCACAAGGAGGATAAGGGAGACAGGTCTTACTTTCAGAAGAAGAATTCGGGGTATGCACCATCATCAGCTAGTGCACCTACTCTAAATATCAAGTATGATCAGAAATCGCAGGGGTAGTTGAACCTTATAGCACAAGGATCAGAAGCTAGTGTGACCCTAGGCTCGAAGGGGAAGCCACCTTGTGGGAAGTATGGCAGGATGCATTTAGGGGAGTGCAACGAGGGACTAAACGCTTGCTAGATGTGTGGACAAATAGGTCATTTTCTGAAAGACGATCCGCTTTGGTGTAACAGGGCATAGTCTTCTACTACCATGCCACCACCCAGGGGTAACTAGAGGGGTTCCACATCGAAGACAATCGGAGGGACGAACCATCTTTATGCAATAGGGGACATACAAGACCAAGAGGTTGCACCAGATGTCATGATGGGTATGCTTAGAGTCTTTACCTTTGATTGTTATGCTTTGCTTGATCCAAGGACAATATGTTGCAACACCATATGTGGCTAGAAAGTTTGAGATTTCTCCTGAGTGTTTACTTGAGCCTTTCCTTGTTTCCACTCCTGTTGGTGAGTCTATCATGGCCAAAAGAGTTTATATAGATTGTGTAATGTCTATATATCATAGGGATACTCTTGATAATTCGGTTGAGTTAGAGATGATTGACTTTGATATAATTCTTAGTGTGGACTGGCTCTACGCCTGCTATGCCATTGTTGAATGTGCAACCAGAACTGTCAAGTTTCAATTTCCCAATGATGTTATTATAAAATGGAGGGGAGATTTTGTTGCACCTAAGGGAAAGTTTATTTCCTATATTAGAGCTAGAAGGTTAATGTCTAAAGGGTATATCTATCACCTCGTGCAAGTCAAATCTGATGATGTTGAGCCTCCTACTCTTGAGTCAGTCCCAATTGTGAGTGAGTTCCCAGAAGTGTTTCTTGAGGACCTGCTTGGAGTCCCTCATAATAGGGAGATTGACTTTGGGATTGATGTTGTTCACGATACCCAGTTGATCTCAATTCCACCTTATGGAATGGCCCCCACTGAGTTGAAAGAGTTGAAGGACCAATTGAGAAACTTGTTAGAGAAGGGATTCATCAGATTGAGTGTTTTTCCTTGGGGTGCTCCCGTTCTATTCGTGCATAAGAAGGATGGGTCTCTCAAAATGTGCATAGATTACAGGCAACTAAACAAGGTCATGATTAAAAATAAACATCCTCTCATAAGGATAGATGATCTGTTTGACCAACTTCAAGTCACCTCCTACTTCTTAAAGATAGACCTCAGATCTGGCTATCATCAGCTGAAGGTAAGGGAGTGCGATATCCCAAAGACAGACTTCAGAACTAGATTTGGCCACTTTGAGTTCTTGGTCATGTCTTTTGGATTGATAAATGCACCTGCAGCCTTTATAGACTTGATGAACAGAGTATTCAGACCGTATCTTGACATGTTCGTGATTGTATTTATTGATGACATCCTGGTGTATTCTAAGGATGAAGAGGAGCATGCTAATCATCTTAGAGTGGTTTTGCAAACTCTCAAAGACCACGAATTGTATGTAAAGTTTTCGAAATGTGAGTTCTGGCTCAAGTCAGTGGCCTTCTTAGGTCATGTTGTCTCGGGTGATGGTATTCGAATGGATGCTCAGAAGATTGACGCAGTTAAGAATTGGTTCACACTGACCTCACCAACAGACATAAGAAGTTTCTTAGGATTGGCAAGTTACTGCCGTAGGTTTGTTGAGGGGATTTCTTCCTTATCTGCACCATTGACCAAGCTGACTCAGAAAAAGATCAAGTTTCAATAATCTGAGGAATGTGAGAAGAGTTTCCAAGATTTGAAGACTAGATTGACTACTGTACATTTTCTTACTCTGCCTGATAGGACGGAGGACTTTGTGATATATTGCGATGCGTCAAGAGTTGGGTTTGGTTGTGTGTTGATGTAGAGGAGGAAGGTGATAGCCTATGTTTCTAGACAGCTTAAGGTGCATGAGAGGAACTATCCGACCCATGATCTTGATTTCCCTCTGAACGTTAACTTCAACTTGGTATCAGCACCATGGCTTCCCAAACAACTTCTACTCAAACTTCTTCTTCAATTCAAGTCATCTCCTCTCAATCCTTTTTGGGTCTTCCAAATCCTCTTCTAACTATTTCAAACATTAAAGGTTTTGTACCCATTGAAGTGACATATCTTAATTATCTTACTTGGAAGAAGGTTTTTCTTACTATTTTAAAAAGCCACAACCTTCTTCCTCTAGTTGATGGCTCTATTCCATGCCCATCATCAACTCATGATGAATATCATTTGTGGATTCAATGTGACACCATAACTCTAAGTTGGATTAATGCTACTCTCTCCCCTCTAGTTCTTGACTCACTTCTCAACTATGCATGCGACACTTCCAAGCAGGCATGGGATGTTCTTGCATCCCTTTATCTACATCAGGTTTCATCTTCGTCAATTCATCTGAAATCAAAATTTTAGAATTTTAAAAAAGGCCCCCTTTCTATGGAGGATTATCTCCAACAACTGCATTCCCTTGCCTGTTCACTTAGAGCAGTTGGAAAATAAGTTATTGATGATGATTTAGTGACTCAAGCTTTGCAGGGACACCCGCCTTTTTATCGTACATTTGTCTCTAGTTTAAATGTGACAGGAACACTTCTATCTTTCCTAGTTTTGCGTCTATTGTAACTCACTGAAGAAGCACATATTAATGCGACTAACAAAGAGGATTCTACTTCTCATACTGCTTTAGTAGCTTTTGCTCTAGCACCACCACCTTATCAACTTCAATCTACCACACCCAATCATGCTAATCAATATCCCAAAGGATCCTGTGATGGATGTGGTCATGGTAGATCAAACCAATGTAAAGGTCGACATCAATACTCGCGCTCAAATTTTTCTCCTCAATGGGCTAGTTGTCAACCACCTTTTCGCCCTTCCTCTTCCAGTGATGGCATTCTTAGGCGACCCTCTTTCACCTTGACTAAACAATGTCAAATCCGTTTCCACTTTAATCACACTGCTTTGGAGTGTAAAAATCATTTCAATCATTCCTATGTGCCTAATGTACTACCAAAATCCTTTGCAGCTATGAATTTGGAGGAGGTACAACCATTGGTTGATTCTGGTTCCTCTGTGCATATGACGAACAATCCCTCACTTTTATCCTCTTCAGATCCTTATAATGGCTCATCACAGCTGATGGTTGGCAATGGTAATCTTCTTCCTATTTTATCTATTGGCACTTCTTTTCTTCTGACATCTTCTAAGCCTCTTCGATTAAATGATGTTTTATATGTTCCTTCTCTTCAGAAAAATCTGATGTCAGTTCACTGCTTGTATGTTGACAGTAATTGTTTCATTCCTTTCACTGACTCTAATTTTTTTCAAGGACAAGAAGACCAAGCATGTCTTGCTCCATTGTGAGAATAATGACTCTCTCTATCCAATTTGCACATCCTCTCATTGCTCGTCTCATGTTGCTCTCCCCTATGTCATCTCACCTGCATAACTTTGGCACCGGCATTTAGGCCGTCCGAGGAAATGTTCTCTTGAAGCTTTAGTTTGTAGGGGTTTGATTCATTATAATTCCTCTTCTATAAATTCTGATTTTACTGTTTGTCTTCTAGGAAAAAAATCTAAGTTATGTTTTCCTATTTCTCATGATATAGCAATTGTGTGCTCCTATTCTCTTAATTCATTCTGATGTGTGGAAAGCTCCTTTTCCTTCAAATTCTAGTTTTCGTTATTATATTCTATTTTTGGATGACTACACCAAGTACTCTAGGATTTATTTAATGTGAAATAAGTGAGAGGCATTTGATAAATTTAAACAACTCTATAACATGGTCTCAAACGCTTTTAATTCCTCCATTTCTTATTTTCAATCTGATGGTGGCAAAGAGTATAACAATTCTCTTTTTCGTTCATTTTTTGGCGAGTATGACATTATTCATCGTTTCTCATGTACATACACCTCTGCTCAGAATGGTCGTGCAGAACGTAAGCACCGACATGTTAATAATATGATCTGATGTCTTCTCCTTCAAGCCTCACTGCCTTATTCAGTTTGGGCAGATGCTTTTCTATTTGGGGTTCATTTAATTAATATTACTCCTCTTCCTATTCTTAATTTTATCTCACCTTATGAAAAATTGTATGGTAAATCACCTAATTACAATTTGATTAAGGTCTTTAGGTTTTTCTGTTATCCTTTTGTTGCACATTATTTGGCTCACAAGTTTCAACCACGTTCAATAGGTTGTTTATTTTTTGGTGTATCTCCACACCACAAAGGTTTCAAATGTTTAGATCCATCCATAAATCGGATAATTATATCACATCATGTATATTTTAATGAATCTGTTTTTCCATACAATCTATGTTTCCAACTAAGACTTGAGTACTGTTGCAGTTTCTTCCTCACAAACTACCTCTCCTAAATTTTCTCCAATTCATTTGCCTGATATATGCGGTCCCTCAACTGCTAAGTTTGATTTTATCTCCTTATCAGATACAACTTCTTCCCCTTCTATCTCTATAACTTCTCCTAGGTCTCTAACTTCCTCAAGTTCAAATAATTACTTCTCTCCACCAACTAATCACGTTCATGTTGTGTGCAGTTCTCTTGTAACTAATTCACATTTTACTCCTGCATACTTATCCCCACAAAATCAGCAACTTGTTTCTCCTGAAACTACCTCCACTAAGAATGCTGTCGTGCGTAATTCTAGCTCTTATGTATCAACCTATGTTTCTTCTCCAGATGCACAATCTTTATCTTCTTCTCCTTTAATTTCTTCTTTAGTTTTAGCTTCTAATCAATCTGATAACCATGCTCATGGCATGGTTCCTCGTTCGATGACCGAGTCACTCAAACCTTGTGTTTTTCCCTCCCTTAATGTCTTTCTTTCCACTGCATCAGTTGAGCCAACATGCTTTACACATGCATCCAAAGACTCGAGGTGGCTTAGTGCAATGAGTGAAGAGTTTAATGCTCTCATCCAAAATCATACATGGAATTTAGATCCTCCATCTCCTAATGTGAATATCATAGGAAATAAATGGGTATACCAGATCAAGTATGGTCCTACTGGTTCTATAGATTGCTTCAAAGCTCGTTTGGTTGCACAGGGATTTTGTCAACAACCTGGCATAGATTATACTGAGACTTTTTCTCCTGTGATCAAGCGAAGCACTGTTCATCTAGTGTTATCGTTGGCTCTTCTTAATAAATGGTGTATGCATCAATTAGACTTATCAATGCCTTTCTACCTGGCCAGCTAACTGAAGTTGTTTACATGCGACAGCTCAAAGGTTTCGAACACTCTGATTATCCACAACATGTGTGTAAGACAAGTCGTGCCATTTAGGGGTTAAAACAATCACCTCAAGCGTGGTTTACTTGACTAGCAACTTATCTTTTGGACCTAGGTTTTAAGCAATCTACTTCTGATCACAGCATGTTCATTTTTCATCACGACAATGCTATTTTGATACTTCTTATTTATCTTGACGATGTTGCTGTTTTTGGATCCTCAAGGCGGCTTGTTTATGAATTTATAACATCCATGAAATCTGAATTTGCAATGAAAGATCTTGGTTCCCTGCATTACCTTTTAGGCATGGGGATCACAATGTTGTTGGGGTTCATCTACCTCTAACGGAAATATATATTAGACCTTTTGCGTCATTCTGGTTTGGCCGACATTAAGCGTGTCCACTCTCCTGTTTATAGTAAGCATGATTGGCATTCTGTGGATACTCAACTTCTTGATGATCCTTCTTTGTATCGGAAAATGGTTGGCAGTCTTGAATATTTATCCTTCACACGACCGGATATACAATATGTTGTAAATATGGCCTTACAATTCTGCATCAACCTCGCCTTAGTCACCTTCAAGGTGTTAAGCGGATCTTCCGTTATCTTAAAGGAACTTCTGATTATGGGTTGCAGCTCTACAAAAATTCATCCAATTCCTTAACTCTATTCTCTGATTTCGACTGGGCGGGCTGCACGGTAACTCGTCGCTCTACCTCTGGGTTTTGTATTTATTGAGGAATTGTGATTTTCAATGTATTATAATTTTTCAAAAAAATCACAATTCATCAAATATATTGAAATCAAATTTAAAATACTGAACCATGTTGAATTAATTTAGTATGATAATGATATACCATTTTTAAAAAAATAAAGACAATAATTTTTGAATGGAAGCTTCAAATACGGCACCACACCATACCATATCTACCCTAAGAAGTGATAACTTAAACACTTCAAGAGACCATATCATACTACATGAACCCCAGGAAGTAATAACTTAATTACTTCAATGTTAAAAGATGTTTGCATTTAATATAATATAAAAATAAACATAAATATAAAATAATGAAAGATATGCTAAAATATGACCATATCATACTACATCGAGCTACCTCATGAAGTAACAACTTAAGTACTTCAATGCATAAAGATGTAGACACTTTTAATACAATATAAAAATAAACATAAATATAAAATATAGAAAATATACTAAATTGGGTGTTTTTAGTGGGGGTATTATAGTAATATCAAGTTAGGGATTTACGATTTTAAGTTATATATATACTAGTTTTGCTCACGTACTGCACGTGTATGGCAAGACATATCATATAGTATTATTTTATACAACAATATTCATAATCTTAGCATAAAAATTTAAATAAATAATTATAGTTAAAACAATCAAGCACAGATTTGTTTAAATGATTAATATGGATTGTTGTTTGATAATTTATTATTGAGGCAAAATGAATGAATATTGGTTTAATTTAACCTGTGAAGATAAACAGATGTATGTACATTTTTACTAATTTCAATTTTGTAGGATAGATACATGTTGAAGTGTATCATACGTTCATACCAAATACTATCTTATGGATAGGATAACTAATAATGTGTGAGCATTTAGAATAATATAATACAAATTCATATTTGTATTGCATATGATTTCTTATTCCCCAATAGAAGCATTGTTAAATACGAAAGTTGCACCGTATCAAGAAAAGAGCAAAAAAAGAACTTGCAAAGATCTGAGCAAAGTGAAGGTCTATAGACATATTTGGTTTTCCTTTTGAAAAGCAGCCTCAACTTAAGTATTGTTTAATCACATGCTTGATCAATGTAACTTGATATAGTTATATCACTTAATTTTACTTCTCTAATAACTTAATATTGAGCATTACAATATCTCTTGGAGGGGAAGAGAATACAGAAGACAATTATCAGTAGATATTCATAATATTGTAGAACCATAGTTTTTATAACCGAATAAGCAGAATAATGGAGTACTTTTTGATCTTTAACTAAATACTTTGGGTTCAAGTTTCTCTTTATATGATGTTATCTTTGTTAGGTGAAAATTCAAATGCGTTGTGGGACTTTTCAATGTAAAGATTTCAGATTTAGTCAATCCCCAATATAGAATCTGTTGAAATCTGTCCCAAGTTAATTCAAATTTAATTCAAATTTGGCTACCAAATTCAATTCAAACTTGGATACCAAATTCAATTCAAACTTGGATACAAAATTCAATTCAAACTTGGATACCAAATTTGATTCAAACTTGGCTACCAAATTCAACAATGGTAGGCAAGGTTTTGCCTATAAATGGAGCTCTTCAGCTCCTTCATTTAATCATCCAGAAGTAGAGAGAAAATCTATAGAGATTCAAAGAGTTTGTGAAATACACATTGTGTTTTTTTGTGAGTGTTGTAATACTCCTTTTATATCACTGAGTGATACACAAAATTATATCCTCGTAGTGCTTAGGCCCAGTGAGGTTTTGTTGTACACTTCTATATTATAGTGATATTTGGCTCGTCGTTGTCCGTGAATGTAGCCTATTTTTGGGTGAACCACGTTAAATCTGTGTCTCCATTTATTACCTTGCCCAATTTATTTATATTTTTCAATATTAATCTCAACCCTTATCACGTTTCCGCTATCGCCCGTATTCCTAACAAGTGGTATCAGAGCTCGGTCATAATAGTCACAAATACGTACGATAACTGTTCATATGTATGAACACTATTCATACGTACGACAGTATTTCAAGATGGCTTCTGTTAAAAAATTTGATATTAAAAATTTTGATGGCAAGATAAGTTTCTCCATCTGAAGAGTCCAAATGAAGGTCGTCCTTACACAAAACGGGTTGAAAAAGGCTCTTGAAGGAGAGTCGAAAAAATCCGACTCTATGATCAATGAGAAATGGATGGAGTTGGATGAAAAAGCTTTATCAGCAATCCAACTTTTTTTATCCAAGGAGGTGCTCTATGAGATGGTTCACGAGACTACTGCTACAGGACTTTGGCTCAAGCTTGAATCTCTCTACATGACCAAAAGTCTTGCAAACAAACTTCATTTAAAAGAGCATTTGTACACACTCCGTATGGTTGAAGTTAATCCCATTCAATCTCATCTTAATGAGTTCAATTCCATTATTATTGACCTAGAAAATCTAGAAGTTAAAATTGATGATGAGGA
>JAPFFP010043202.1:0-13438 GCA_026153255.1 Solanum medicagineum | reverse complement strand
TGTTGCAATGATTGTTAAAGTCTTTCACTTGTTTTTGTTCTTTTCAGCAACAAAGAACTTTCATACAAATGAGGACGAGTCTGAAAGTGGTAGACAATTCAGGTGCAAAGAGAGTCGCCTGCATCCAAGCACTGAAGGGAAAAAAAGGAGCAAGATTAGGAGACACAATAGTTTGCTCAGTGAAGGAAGCTCAGCCAGGTGGGAAGGTGAAGAAAGGAGAAGTGCATTATGGTGTTGTTGTTCGTGCTGCTATGCCAAGTGGCCGCTGTGATGGGAGTGAAGTGAAGTTTGATGACAATGCTGTGGTACTCATCAACAAGCATGGTGAGCCTATTGGAACCAGAGTTTTTGGTCCAGTGCCCCATGAGTTGAGGAAAAAGAAGCATGTTAAGATTCTTAGTCTTGCAGAGCATATCGCCTAAAGTCACAGCCTCTTGCTTGTTAGGTACCTCTACTGGTCGGAAGACGTTTTTGCATTAATTGCTTTTGTGGAACCTGTAATTCACATGATGTTATCATCATAAACGTTTTGACTTGTACAGATAATTGTTGGCTCTCAAGGCGCAGTGCCCACAAACTGACTTGAAACAAATACATCACTAACATGATTGCTGGACTATCGTCATTTTTGGAGTGATGGGCATATGATTCTCATTTTTACAAAGATCTTAATTCCTCATTTTTACTTGAATTGGGTGTCACGTCCTTATAGCTTACTGGGCTCTTCATGCAAAACTTGTTTTATACCTTTAGGCCTAGAATGGTTGATGAAATTTAGTTCGTAATTAACTAATTATAGTTTTTGTAAGTTCGTAAAAATATAGTTTTTATACTCTATTTGCTTTTTATTAATGCAAATTTTCTTTATCATTTTTATCAGATAAATTGAAAATCGAACTGTTAAGGACTTGAAATCGATAAAAATTATTTTATTACTTTTTTATTGGTTTAACATATTTAAAAATCAAAAATCAATAAACCAAATTGATAATATATAGAATCGAACCGAATTAATTACAGCTTCATATATTTTTTGTTTCGCATTATTTGTCATATACATATATTCTCTCATATAAATAAGCCGTTTATTTGAGCAGTTTACGATTGTCACACCTGTTTCAGTTACTTGAAGCACGCAGGTGACTATTAATATGTCTGTTTAATTTTATGGTGACTATTAACATGTCTAGTTAATTTTACTATGTCATTTCTAGTAATTATTGCTTTATATGAATTTACAATATTGTCCCTGATTAATTATTTTTCCCAAGGGTAACTGTCGATTATCTATTTAATTATTTCTTCATCTACTTCAACTATGAAATTACAATTTTACATGTAATAAATTATTTTTCTTAATGACAACTGTCGATTTATGTGTCTGCTTCAGCTGCTTGATTTTACAATATTACCCCTAATAAATCATTGTTCCGACTGCTTTAGCTATGAATAGTTTAAAATATTTTAAAAAATAAATATAAATGTTGATTGACTCTCAAAATTTCATCCGTGCAACAGAAATTGGAACAAAATAAGTTATTTAAAAATTACATAAAATGTGTTATAAGTTGCAATAATTAACAAATTAAAAACAAAGAAATATATAAAATATCTCCCAATGCCACATAAATCGAGATAAAAAAATACGTGTTGGGCCCGTGCGGACATGGTCTCTTGTGACTATAATACTTGATAGTTTTAAATTCTCAAAATTCTATAAGGGAAGTAATATGTATTATTTAAAAACTACTTAAAAATATTATAAATTTAAATAATTTAAAATTATTGACTCTCTTTCTTTTCGTGTTGAGATGAATATGGTACAGGGCAGGCCATATTACATTTTATTTATATTTTGAGTAAAATTACTGGATGGCATCACTAATGTTGCCATGGGAGGAGATGATGGGCTGTTTTTTGTTGTTGAAGAAACAGGTGATAGTAATACTCTTACTATTTCTGTGGCTGAAGAATTGCCAATACACTCCATTTTTCAACTTTATTGGCAAAATGATTTGAAATCTTAAACAACAAGTGTAAGAGAATTGATTTGCCCATAAATCACTCTACGCTCTGCCTAAACAAACTCTCATGGTGCTGTTCTTCACGAATTTGTGCGTTTCTGTTCTGTCCCACTGAGTTCTATCCACATAAAATAAAAACACAATTAGAATCACCAAAAAAGGACATCAAAATATCTTAAATTTCAAAAATTCAATCATGCTCTTATGCTATTAATTGGGACCATTTGACATGAACTAGTGCAAATGCAGTATTCACTATTTCACTCAAATTGTACCATCAATGCTCAAACGCTTCACATCTGATTCAGAAAACAAGACCTAATTTTTCATTATATGTTTCCACAATAGAGAAGGACGTCCCTATATAAAACAATAAAAATAGTATCTTCAAACTTGTCATTTATGGTTTTATTTTTACATCTTATGTAAATGCATAAAATGTACAATAATACATTATGTAGTAGGAAATTCTGAGTTGAGAAGTAATTTTGATGTTTTCCGTAATAATATTAGATGCTTTTATTATTGATTTTAGAAAATTAGGTTGTATGCGAGAATTAATTATCACGGTTTGGTTGAAAAAATTGATTTTAGTGGCGACTTTTAGTTTCCACTAAAAACCTTGATAAAAATTAGTGAAAATCTTTAATGACAATACTTTTGGATTTTGTGGCGACTTTCGTCGCTGCTAAAATTCCAATTTCTTATAGTGAATCCTAATTGGCACTGCTTCGGTGGAGGGTTTAGTCCCACGTGGCTTGTCATGTCACTAAAAATTTGCCATGTTTTGTTCTTAAGGATATTCATAGTCTCTGGGGAGACACCTTTTATTTCAAAATGTAACTGAGGATATAAGTGATCTATTTCAACATGGTTTTCAACTTTTTCCATACAAACTAAAATGCATTAAGGATGGATGAGGGTAACTGACCTTTTAAATGCTAGTGACTAGGGGTGATAATTGGGCGATTTAAGTCAAATTTGAACAGGTTATAATGGGGTCAAAACTTAATCCAACTCAAATTTGTTTGGGTCAAAACGAGTTGGGTCAAAAAAGATTGAATAACAGGTTATAGAGCGGGTCAATATCCAACTGACCTAATTTTTACTAATTTTTACTTGTTTTATTTATTTTTTTCAATATTTTAGTACTTAATTAAATTATGTTTTTCTTTATTATGGCTATATAAAACATATCTAATTGGAAAAAAAAAATTTTGAAAATATTTTAATAAGGTCTCTCTCGAATTAATTTGGGTTACATATCAACCCAATTCTAAATCGGTTAAAATGAGTTAGATTGAGATGAATTGAGCTAATAATTGAGCGAGTTAATATTTCAATGAGTCAAGACGGATTGAACTTAATTTTGTCACCCCTACTAGTGACACTTCATTTTTTGTTTTATCTGTTGGGATATCTTGTACGGCAGTATAGGCTTCATCTAGGAACTCGTAAAAAAGTCCACAAGCTTAAGCAGAATCTGTCACAGACCTATGTCATAACTCATACGCAGGAAATTAAATGTGTTGAGGCATCTTCCTTAAATTCGTATTTTATTCGTATACATATTGATCTAATAAAAAAAAAATTTAATTTGACAAGATCACAATAAAATTAAAAATTTATCTCAAAAATGATATTTATGACAATAAAATAAACAAAATCGATAGAAATGGTAGCACTTTGAATATCTTCAAAGGCGTGCCATTGGTTCCAATAATTGAAGCTGTGTCATTTCTTGTGATCCATGGTGACGGATTGCTATTATCGTCATGAAATGTCACAAATGGTAAGCTTCCTGCAATGATAATCCTTTTCCTACAATTTCACTTATTATCGTCAAAATAAAAATATTACTATACTATTACTATAATTTCTCCGCTTGAATTGAGCAAGTAGAAATATACTTTACCCATACATCTATTCTCTTCCATCTCTTGAAGAGAGCGATGTTGAAGTAAAATGATGTTGAGATCTCCATCTTGATATTCACGTTTTTTCAAACTGTGACAAAAACATGAATTTCCTTAAAATTGTTGGTGTAATATACCACAAATATAATAAATTACATTTGAAAAAATAAAATGACAAAATTGAATAAAAATCAGGCTGAGGCTTGGATATCTCGCTCTCTTTGAGGAGATTCAAGCCCATTGCGGCATAATCTACACCGATCCAGCAGTAATACTCTGACTTGTCCCCTCCAGGATACAACAGCCCAAAAACGTTGTATGACTCAAACAACTCCGGATTAGTTGAAGAGTCCAAAGCTCTACAAAAAGAACACCTTCCTTCAACATATAATTACTCTTTTTTGTATAGTGAATATAGTTGAAGACTTAAAATATTTTTCTTAATATTCTTTGTCTCAACTTTCTCTTTCACTATTGCACACTTCACCATTCACTTCACATTTTTGTCACTCTACATATTACAATATCTTCTCCACAAAGGAAGAAATATCACTATTTATAGGTTAGAATTAATCCTTGTCTTGAATAGGATTAATGTGGATAGTAGTGCAGGTATATGAATGGAGGAATCATGTCTTATAAGTTACATAGGTTACAAGACACTAACGGGGTAGAACATGGGTTAGTGGTTACATGAGTTGCAAGAACTAATGTTCATATAAGTTACAAGAAACTTATTGCCACATTCTTCCATAACTCATGTTACAAATTAATATTTTTAATATTAAAATGTATTTTGCACCAACAATCCTCCAATCATTTTAGTATTAAAATAAGAATGTTCTTCACCAATTTAGTTGAAGGTAGACTATTATGAATAATGAAGGTGTGTTGTGCATTGAACCTTCACTTCGTAAAACAATAACCTTACTCCAGAGTCAGTAGTGGTTTCAAACTTGAACTATGACTGTTTAAGGGAAATAAAGTATTACTGCTTATACATAATAATCAAGGTGTTGACATAAGTTTAATAGTCAACACATTATGGCCTGGTGCTATCCCAGATTTCGTTAGTGCTTTTGAGAACAAGCCCATTCTCATAGAAAATGGCCTATTTTCACACTCACATAGGTGAAATATGTCTAGAGTGCTCCTATAATTTGATACCCCACTGATCAATATGACCTCACAATATTATGTTTTTCTTCTCATGAGTCTAAATTTATCATTGTGATAATAATTTTTTTACTCTACCAATAATATTGGCGCTATCACAATTAATCAAAATGAGAAAAATTAATTTCTCAAAATAAAGTGCTTGATAAAAAAAAAAGTCAATTCACTTTTTCACCAGTTGAAGCTATTTTTTTTTTAACCTCAACCTCCATGGTAAAGTTAACAAATAATATAATTTGTTTTTTTCATTCCCACAAATATCACCAAGTTTTTCTCATTTGATTTTGCTTGTACATGTCAAGTACTTTTACTGTAAACACAATTTCAAGTCAGGTTTTCAATCACATATCTCACATTTTTTTATCAGGCTAGCAAACTCCTTTTCTTCTTTGTCACATTATTTTCGTAAAGTTGAATCAAACAAGTTGCAAGACTCATGCAACCAACAAAGTTGTTTTCACCATTTTCTCAACATAATGTGACTTGACAAGAATAACTACATCACATGTTTGATGTCATTTTTCATTCCAAGAATGAAAATTATCTCATCAAATATTTCATATCAATATAGCTACTCAACACATTTTTTTCTTATCATTTCTTTGATAACATGTTAGAGCCAAAACTCACCAAATCATATGTAAAAAATAACATGTGATTTATTTCAAAATAAATATATGCACTTATAATACTCTATTTTTTAAGAGTATTTCTCAAATATGCGAAAATCATAATTTTGCAATGATGTTTTTTTTCATTTCATGAAACCCCACTATTTTTAGAATTTAAATATATTTCACTTTGTGTTCATGAAAAGAAATATCACTTTATTCATAAAAATGATTAGGTAAAATACTTTTTCTTCTTTACCTTTTCTCCGCTTGAATTGAGCAAGTAGATATATACTTTACCCATATATCTATTCTCTTCCATCTCTTGAAGAGAGCAATGTTGAAGCAAGATGATGTTGAGATCTCCATCTTGATATCTACATTTTTTTCAAACTGCAACAAAAAAAAGAATATTCTTAAAATTGTTGGTGCAATATACCACAAATACAATAAATTACAGTTGAAAAAATAAAATGACAAAATTGAATAAAAATTATTCAAGTTGAGGTGCGGATATCTCGCTCTCTTTAAGGAGATTCAAGCCCACTGCGGCATAATCTACATCGATTCAGCAGTAATACTCTGACTTGTCCCCTCCAGGATACAACAGTCCAACAACGTTGTATGACTCAAACAACTCCGGATTAGTTGAAGAGTCCAAAGCTCCACAAAAAGAACATCTTCCTTCAACATATAATTACTCTCTTTTGTATAGTGAATATAGTCGAAAATTTAGAATATTTTTCTTTGTCTCAACTCTCTTTCACTATTGCACACTTCACAACACACTACAATGTTTTATCCACACTTCACATTTTTTCACTTTACATATTACAATATCTTCTTCAGAAAGGAAGAAACATCACTAATTATAGGTGAAAATTAATCCTTGTCTTGAATAGGATTAATGTGGATAGTAATGTAGATATATGAATGGAGGAGTCATGTCTTGTAAGTTACATAAGTTACAAGACACTAATGGGGTAGAATATGGGTTAGTGATTACATGAGCAAGAACTAATGTTCTTGTCACATTCTACCACAACTCATGTTACAAATTAATATTTTTAATATTAAAATGTATTTTGCACCAACAAGTAGCATTTTAGGTGTAAAACATGTTTCCGAGTAACGTATTATAAAACGTTACTGTGAAACACGTATTGTACTAAAAACTTTACTCTCAGTAATGTTTCTTAAGTTATCACTGTTAAATAAAATGTAACTTAAAACATTAGTGAGAAATACGTTTATACTAGTTTTGTAAATTAAAAAAAAAAACATATTATTTGTGAATTGATTTAATTAATAATGACTTATTTTGGTAAAAGATTCTCTGATTAAGGGAGGATCAGTCCCATTCACTGCATCACATTCTTTGATGATAATTGATAATTACAGGTTCTCTCAATATTAACCAACTTACCATATTCAGATGTGGATGCAACGTCATGACGTTCATCTAATACTTTAGACTCAATATAAATTTGTGTAGAAATCAACTAAAAATATAATAAATAATAGATTTAAACTCATAACTATAAAAATGTATTAAGTGATATTAATTCCAAGAAGCTATGGGTTCCTCTTCTGAATTTATACAAGGTTGGATATATATGCAAAAGGTATGTATAGTGGTAAATTATATTACATGATTGTATATATATTTAACTCACATGGAAGGAAAAATTGTAGAAAGTTGGCAAAGAACGAAGAGAAGTCCTAGAGCTAGTGTGAGAAGCATTCATTATAAGCATTTCTTAAAGTAGTGCCAAAAAACTGTGTGGGCAGGAAGGATAATTGGGTATAATAATGCTCATTGCACCTACCTAATTAGCTAGCTGTCTGTATTCCAATTGAACTTGTTTGTTTGTCCACATGACAGTGTTAGAGAAATTTGTGATTAACTCATTAACACAACAAAAAGAGATCAAAATTATATATGTTGGCATTACATTTCAAAGTTTCCCAATCTCTCATTTTAGACTAATAAAGTTAGAAATGGTGTTTGTTTTGTGTTATTAATATTGCTTATGTTTTTGATAGTGGAGAAGAGGACCTGCAACTTGGTGGAATTAGGACTACTGGACCTTGTCACAAATTGCTACCGACAATATTTTGAAAATGTAACCATTAGAATTCTCATTATCTAGGTGGACGAAAACTTTGCAATTTAAATTTTCACGGACAGGTGCCATTCCGTCATAGTGGAAATATTCTTATCGCAGTGGTATCATCATGGCGGGACGGGAGCCTTCATGGCGAGATCGACAGGTTAAAATTAAAAGAGATAAATTTTTATTTCCTTTCCTTTTCCCTGGAATGCTACAATAGACAGGGTCACCCTAGATATCCTAAAGAGGCTGCTCTAGGTTTGGGAAGAAGGCGGAGAAGGGATCCTAGTGCACGGAGGGCTAGGCCCATGGATTTCGAGCTTGCCGATCCATATATTCACTGCTCAGAAGTCAAGAGTGGGATCTTCACATGCAGCAACAGCCTGGCGCCTTGGTAGACTAGATTTTCCTCCTTGAGTAATTGCACCTATTCTCAATCGCATAGTATAACCAGTGACGGAGTCAGAATTTTTACTTAGAGGGACAAAATTTGAAGAGGTTGATACATGAACTTGCCTGAATTTCAAACACACCTGAAGCGTGGTAGACCATTGGGTTCAAAGGACAAAGCTCCTAGAAAAAGAAGCATGAGAAATGATAAAGATGATACTATAAAAGAATCTCATGAAGAGGTCTAAGATCTGATTAATCCTGATTTCAAATGAATGAAGAACTTTCAATAAGTTATAATGGTGATGGGATAAATATACATCGATCGAAAATAATGGTGAATAATATTTTTGCATATAATGTTGCAATTGACCTCATGCAAGACGGTGACGATCTTGAGCCTACATCTGTTGAAGAATATCGACAAAGGTGTCATTGGCCAAAATGGCAAGAGGCAATTCAAACAGAATTAAACTCACTTGCCAACCGTGAAGTTTTTGGACTTGTTGTCCAAACCCCCGATGGTGTAAAATTAGTTGACTATAAATGGATTTTTGTATGAAAGCAAAATGAAATTGTAAGATACAAGGCACACCTTGTTGCACATAGATTCTCTCAAAGACCTGGTGTCGACTATGAAGAAACATATTCACCCTTTATGGATGCAATAACTTTTCGATATCTCATTGGTTTAGCTTTACATGAAAATATTGAAATACATCTAATGGATGTAGTCACAAAATACCTTTATGGTTCACTTGATAATGAAATTTATATGAGAATTCTGAAAGGATTCAAATTGCATGATGCATGTAATTCTAAACCTTGGGAAATGTTCTCAATCAGATTACAAAGATCATTGTATGGTTTAAAACAATCAGGACGTATGTTGTATAATCGTCTCGGTGAATACTTGATTAATGAAGGTTATATAAATGATGTCATTTGTCCTTGTATTCTTATTAAGAAAACCAAATCAGGATGTCTTATACTCGCCATTTATGTTGATGACATAAATTTCATTGGAACCCTGAAGAGGTCCAAAAGGCAATTAAATATCTAAAGAAAGAATTTGAAATGAAAGACTTTGGAAAGACAAAACTTTGTCTTAGTCTACAAATTGAACATTTAGCCAACGGGGTCTTCATCCACTAATCTGCCTATACTGAGAAAATTTTAAAATGATTCTACATGGACAAAGCACATCCATAAAGTACTCCAATGGTTATTTGAGCACTTGAAGTGAATAAAGACTCACTCAGACCTCTAGAAGAGAATGAAGAACTTCTTGGTCTTGAAGTACCATATCTCAATGCTATTGGTGCACTTATATATCTTGCAAATGTGAGTAGACCTGGTATAACATCTTTTGTAATTTGCTAGCAAGATATAGCTCTTCCCCAATACAAAGACATCAAAACGGTGTCAAGTATATTCTATGATACCTAAAAAGGAACTATTGATATGAGTCAGTTTTATACTAACAAAGGTTGTATATATCTTATTGGTTATGCAGATGCAGATTATTTGTCAGACCTACATAAAAGACTCAATATCAAACAGGGTATCTATTCATATACGGAGGAACTGTTATATCATGATGATCTATGAAGCAATCCATTGTTACCACTTCTTCAAATCATGCTGAGATAATAGAGATTGATGAAGCAAGTAGAGAATGTGTATGATTGAGATTGATTATCCAGTTCATCAAAGAAACATATGGCCTGGAGAATGGTGTCAAAGTGCCCACAGTCATAATTGAAGACAATGTTGTGTGCATAGGTCAATTAAAAGAATGTTCCATAAAAGGAGATAAAACGAAACACATTTCACCAAATTAATTATTCTTCACATATGATCTCCAGAAAAATAGTGATATTGACGTACAACAAATATGTTCAAGTGCTAACCCAACAAATTTATTTACCAAATATTTACCAGCCTCAACACTCAAGAATATGGTACACAAGATTGGAATGCGAAGTCTCCACTGCTTGGATCGTGATCTTCATCAGAGAGAGTAAAATACGCGTTGTATTCTTTTTTCCTTAACCAAGGTTTTGTTCCATTAGATTTTCCTGGTGAGGTTTTTAATGAGGCAACACTCAAGGTGTATTACAAGATATGTGTACTTTTTTTTCTTCATTAGGCTTTTTTCCACTGAATTTTTCCTAATAAGATTTTAACGAGGCACATTATATATGAACATTCAAGGAGTGTTTTTGAATATTGTGAATAATATTATGGATGTCCATTCAATCTCCCGTTGTAGGAGATGAAATAATGAAAATGATTATTCTTCCATTATGTGATAATGAAAATGATTAATCTTCCATTATGTGATAATGAAAATGATCAATCTTCCATTATAGAAGATGTAATAATTATTACTATAGCATTTGTACTCTTAAATGTGTCTATAAATAGTCTTTCCTCCTCTTCAGAAGGAACATACAAAAATAAGAAAGATTAAAGAACTACTGCCATCTTCTCTCTATTTCTTTGTCCTTTAAACTTAATAAATTGTAATTCTTTCGTAATATTTCATAACATCACTCTTTCGTAATATTTTATAACAAAAGTCAAATTAAGAGATTTGATGATTAATTACTATATATTAAGTCGAATGGCCAAAAGCATGTGGCCATCTCCCACTACACGGTTTCTTCCACACATCATTGTCCATGCAATTACAAATGAACCTATAGCCACTACTTTATTGAGAAATATCACTATAGACACTCCATATTTTAACTAAGGTTCTTAAGATAGAAGTCACATGAATGGCCATGGATTGTTATTGGCACAAGTCATGTCCAAATTATCGTTAATACAACTTGAACCACATAAAACCATAACATGTTCCTCGTGTGTATGGATTAGTCAAGACTCACAAGAGGTATATTTCAGAATTAATTAAGGGACAACTAATTAAATAGTACTTGCTTATTATGGCGTTTCTTCAATTCCAAAGGCCCACACCCTGACCGGTTGACACTGTAAGTTTCATTTAAAATCCTTGGCTACCATATGCTTACCTTTAATCAGCGATTTGAATTTATATTAGGGAGGAATATACACACACTAGTGGTAAACGTCGTGCGTTGCACGAGTCCAGTATATATTATTTTTATTTCTTAATTTGTGTTACTCGGATACAGACTTTAAGGCAGTAAAATAGAAGAACTTTATAGAACTTCTTTCTAATTGGCTATGAAGTTTTTATATTCTTCAAATTATAAGCTGAATGAATTTTGAATAATGAAATTTTATGACTTCAAAGTAGGGGAGTACATGTACTGGATTGGTTCGGACTTTTTAAATATTAAATCAAAACATTTGTGTTGGATTTTTTAATATATAGATCAAATCAAATCAATAAAACTCGGCGTTTTCAACCTCGGGGTTTTTCGGGTTTTTTTGGATTTCTCGGGTTTTCGGGTTATTCAGGGTTTTTTTTTTGGATTTTTTGAATTTTTTTCAAAATTCTCGTGTTTTCGAGTTCTTTTGGATATGATAAAGTATTTATAAAAATATATAATCAACTTATCATTCTAACATTTCTTTAGTCCTAGCAAGATACAAAATTCTAGGATGTTTTCACGAAAAACACAAAATATCATATTAGTGAGACATAAAAATATTCAACAAAAAATAATAATAAGGTCGCATCAAAAGTGTAAGTCATAATGAAGATGATCCTTATTTTAAAGTACTAGATCATGCTAAAATAAGTCATAATGAAAATAACATAACTTTAAAGTATTAAATCATGCTAAAATAAGTGTGATAAGTTCTTACTAATTACATGAGTAAACATAAAAGAAAAATTAAAATTAGGTTATATTTTTTAATTATCTATAAACCAATGTAAAACTAAAGAACAAATATTCATTATTATTACTATCACTCTTAGTGTTGTATTTTTTTTAATTTTTTTTTTAGCTAGTTTAGTATTGATTTGATTTTTGATTTTTGACTTTTGATTTGTGCTTTAAAATTACTAATTTGAAAAATTTACCTAAATATACCATATTTAAAAATTATTTACCATTTATAGCTATATAAATTTATCTTAGCACATGTATAATTCCCTTTAAACATATAATTTAGATTATTTTTTTCATCAAAATAAGTTTAAGACATTTTAAAACACTTACAATACATCTATATTGTATGCAAATTCATTTTTATACATAGTATAATATATCTATATTATATGCATAATTTATTTTTAACACATAATGCAGTTCTTTTTACCCAAATCAACATAATACATTTATAATATATATATACTACATATATAAATCACTTTTAATGCATTGTACAGTTGCTATAGATGATAAATATTTTCTAAAATGGTACTCCTAGATAATAAATAAAAAATATATTTAAAAATAGTTAATTATTTTATAAAAATAAAAAGTCAAAAAGGTAATTATCCCTATGTCACGCCCCGAGCCTACACCCTAGACGTTGACCACACTCGGAAACCATTTCTGGTCCCAAGCGAACCACTTGGCCTGGCTGCTTACTCAGCGGAAGACTTAATGATAGTGGAAAAACTATATAGAAGCAATAACTAAGCAAAATTATTTTGCATAAATGAATATGAAAGTTGTTAAGCAATATTTGAATATAACTGGAAACTGAAATGCTAACACATGGTCTATGGAACCTCTACTACGAATGTCTGAAAGGACTACTGAGACAGGTCTCAAGTAGCCAGAACTAAAAATAAATATTGAAAAGCAACATAACCCAAGAGCCTCGGACTGAGAAGAGCTGTCTAAAAGCAATCAAGTTCTCAACGAAGTGGCTAGGAACTCTGTCACCCACATCTGCATCATAAAACGATGCAGGTCCTAAGGACGTCAGACGTGGAATGTACGGTATGTAAGATGGCCAAAAACATTTAAACAGTATATATATAATGTCACAGCCCAAGCTTCTAGCAAGTGAACTCTTCTTAGTATACCAATACTCAAGGGATCATAGTTACTTTGAAACCTGACTTAGGAAGAACAAGAGGGATTTTCTAATTACTAGTTCATGGCAACAAAGAGAACGGTTTCCTATACTCACTTATGCCTATAAAGTGAATACAGGGACGGCGATACGTAACGTCTGTATTTCACTTATACTACATCTATCCCATGACGTGACTACAGGGACGGCGATACGTAACGCCTGTAGCTCACCTC
>JAPFFP010043201.1:0-13439 GCA_026153255.1 Solanum medicagineum | reverse complement strand
ACATGATCGATTGATGCAAGGAGCTGAAGCAATACCACTGTGTGCATGAAACATTGCATAACCGCACTCAGATAACATGTATTGCCTAAGTTAAACATGCCAACGCCCTAAAAACAACCATTAACATAAGCACCAAAGACAACAAGTTAATAGCTAGAATACACACAAGAATTAAAATATCATAAAAATAGGCTTGAAATGTAAATTGTATAAGTTGGAGCCCTACCAGCATTTTATAAGGATTATACTCAATTGGCTTAATTTCTTCAAGTGTCATTTTGAAAATCTCTGGCTTAACTGAGGAAATGGGTGAGTAAATGGGATTCACTGATGAAAGAGCCCATTCATCCCAATCAAAATATGAAAGCCAGCTACTATCAGAAGTAGTCGTATAATCCATTGACTCAGAATCAATACCAGTGATTAATGAAGGATCGGATTTGACCAAATCTGATGCCCCATCAACCAAAACCAAATCCTTTTCTCTCTGTGCTTCTTCAAGTTCAACTTTCACGGATGAAAAATCATAATTTTTTTTCTCAATTTTCTCTGGTTTCTGAGCTGCATGATTAGGTGATGCTTTTAGATTCTCCGCGATAATTTTTTCCATTGGATAAAAAAACCAACAAAAACAAAGCGATTTTGTGAAGGTTTAATGAAGGATTGATTTTTGGGTTATGAAGGTTTTGTGAGGAGGGGGAGGAGGGCTTGTTTGAAATGAAATCTACTAAAAAAAAATACTAAATTCTGTGTTTTTCTGTAACGATTTGGAGTTTGAAGTCCAAAGAGAATGAGATGAATGTTTTATTTTTCTTATGAGCTTTGCATATGCTTTTGATAGATAAGCGGGTTTTGAAATGGGAGGGAAAGATATATAGGGGTTTAGGGTTGGCCATTTATGGAAAGTAAATTTGTCAACTAGGAAAGGGATGACATTCGGTGTGATTTTCTAAAAAAGAATGTTTATAATTTAAATATAAATTAGCAAAATGATTAGAACACCTCTGAAAATAGAGTACAAAAAAGATAATAAGATGATATGTCTCAAAAAAAATAGAAAAAGTAATCTTTTGATGATTTTTCTTTATATGTTCTCTTAATATTAGCATTTTTGTCATGGATATAATTACCCTTTAAAACGTTGACTGGTCTTTTAAAAGTATTTGTATGCTTTTATTTTATTTCCATATATATATATATATCCAATTAGCTAAATTATTTCATTCACACATACCATACATATAAAATCTAGCAATTTTTTGCTTGATCTAAACGATTTCATTGCATTACAATATGAACTTCTATAAATATCTCATTATTAAAATTAAGAAAACAAAAAAAAAGGTCAATTTTGATAAAGAAATAAATATTGGTAGTTAAAATGTAAGTTAATTACAATAACAGAGAATTCCTAAAATAGAGTGTCGAAAAGATATCATCATGACATATATCGAAAAAAGCGTGTAAGTGTAATCACTAAAATTTTGTCTCTGTGTTCGTACAAATTAACATTATCAGGTTTTCATTGTTATAATTATTTTTTGAGTTTTATTAATATTTCTAAAATATTTGACCATTTTGTTTTATTTTTGAGTTGATAAAATTCACAACCCTCAATTATTTAATACTCGTCTCTCTCTCTCTCTCCCTCTCTCTCTTTCTCACACACACTTGATCACACAATCCATATCGTGTATGTAAAATCTAATTATACCTAAATAATTATTAAGTTTATCTATGCTTTGCATTGGTCTAAATAATTTCATTCAATTGTAATAACCTGAAGTATCCTAGCTACGATCGAACCAAACTAAGAAGAATTCAAAAATTGTTCATTGGTGAACTAGGTCCGCATTGCAGACATGGGATTTATTTTGGACATTGCAGGTTTTATTTCCAGTAGTGTGCGCGCCAAGTACGCGTCATGGACTTGGCCAAGTTTTATTTCAAGCGGACTAATCAAAATTTTTAGGGAAAAAATTGAGTAGTGATGGAATAGTCTGCGTGGCAGACTTGTTCCACCACTGTGCCAGATTTTTAGTTTTTAAGTAAGAGCATTCTAGTCTTTTCTCACCTATTGTAGACTAAAATTTCATCATTTTAAGGTCAATTTCACCCTAATATGTGTAACCCATGCTCTTTCTCTCTCAAAATCATGTGCCTTATTCTAAGAATAACAAGTAGCGAAAACAATGAAGGATTAGGGTTGAGCAATTTCATTAACCTCAAGAGAATCTTCATGCAACAGGTATGTAAGGATTCCATGCTTCAAACTAAGACTGACCTAGTAAATGATTTTCATATATTTTCACCCAGTTAAGTGAAGAGTTGAGTACAAGTTAATTTTCTCAGTTTTGGGCATAATGTCTAAAATTTCCCTACATGCGTTGCTTGGTATTGACATACTATATTTTGTTTACTTATTACATTTTTGGACTTGAGTAGGAAAGCCATGAAATTTAGTTTTACATTTACATGAACTTTCAAGAAATTTTGAAGCCTATTTAGTTCGCTGTATTTGGTTGAAACTGAAAAGTATTTTAAACTGTCTTGAATATGAGATGAGTAATCATATTAGTGTGTGGGTAAGTACTTCTCACACCTATTTTATGCATCTATGAGTTTGAGATTGTAACATGTGAAGAGATATAATAATTAGATGAGAAATATGAAGATGAACTAAGTTTAAAAGACACTATGTCAAAAAATTGAGTAAATTTACATATTTGAGCATGGACAATAAAGTATATTCAGTAATAGTATTTAGCATCAATATAGGTAAGAGTAATAACAACTCGGGCCTAGATGTGACACGGCGAATAAAAACCCGAGAGTCCCCAAAGAAGCTTCAAGATACCAAAACTCGCATCATCTGTTTGGAAGTGTACACAAAGTAAACAGATAGTTCTATAGGGTAGAAAAATAGGACTCACTCTATGTGAGGCAATTTGGGACGTAGGATCTTTCCATCACAACATATAGTCAAGCCATAAATCACATAACCAATTCATATAACGACAGTCAAAGATAACCAACCCATAACATAGACTTAAATCATAACACATGGTATAAAATGTAAGGAGGCTACAAGGTATCCAAAAATGCCTCTACATAGATGGGTCGGGGGCCAAGACATTCCCCGAGCTCAACCTCAATACATAAAAAAATGAAAGTATCAAAGGTAGATAGATGGTGGATCGTCCTTCGAAGATAGGACTCACCACTAAAAATAAACTTCGAATCTAAGCTAAGCGTCAAACCGTGGATGATCAAAGACCTCGGTCCCTACATGGTGAAATCATGTAGGCAAGAGTATGCGTTAGTACATTTGAATGTACTGAATATGCGGGATGCAATGCATGCTTTACCAAAAATGTGCATTTCCATGATAGATGACAAGGGCACATAATATAGAAAGAGATATGTATAGCAAGGAATGAGTATAACAAGATGTTATGAAATTCATGATGCATGAAATGTAAATGATGTCATATATATAGTGGGAATGTGAGCTCAACTGACATGAATAAGACTAAGAGAACTATTACTTCGAATCCTGATGATTACCCCTCATCGGTGAAGAGGTGGTCTACTTGCCAAGGGTAAATCATGCTTCACCTTACGGGCAACCTTCCTTATGGATCTCCCATTTTGGATAAGATTTTCATATATAGCACATCAAGTCATGTCATATCATTTCTTTCCCTTACGGGCAACCCCATTTCGAAGGCATCTTTCCTTATGGGCCTCTCATTTCAAAAAAGATCCTATGTTATGCACATAGTTTGAGGAAAGAGAGAGAACCCTCCTTCCATCGGTGCTAAGTAATCCCACAAGAATACTTATAATATATGTAGTTATACATGCTTTCAAGAGATACAAGTTTTGCCAAAACATTTCAATGCACAATTGGGATTAAAAGCCAAACACCATTCATGGTAATTCATACTTAGGCTCAAATGCCAAAACCATAATTTCATAGTCATAATACTCACGCATAGGAATAGCCTATTCATATACAAAATGGTGCAAGCACCGAAAATGCTCAAAGAGCTATAATCAATAGACATATATGTGATCACAATATCGTCAAAACCAAAATCTTATCAAAATCATATTGTAGAACATAATTGGGCTTAACCCATAACATAATTTCCATAAATTCTTATGAATATGAATACATATGTTATGAATGATGTGAGAATGGCATGGGTAATTGAGATTCAATCTAAAACCATCAATATAATAAGAAATTCAACTGAAACCATAGTTAAATCCATATTTAAAATCATAATATAATCACCCATTCTTAGATTCAAACACTTAAGGACCATGCCTATCCAAATATTCATAATTACAATGTATTTCAATATTTCGAAGCTTAATTCATCTTTAAATCCATAGATAAACATAATCCAATCATTGTTGAAATTTAAGAAATCAAAATATTTTAAAATCCCAAATTAAAGTAAGCAAAATTCACGTAGATTTCTTGAAAACATCTTCGGTCTCCATGATTGGAAGTAACCAAGCATCAAAACCCACATACCTTTATCATGATAATGAAATCCCCAAGGAATTTGGAGGAGAATTTAGTTCCCTAGCTCCAAATGTTTGAAATCCCCAAGAGTTCTTCTGAGAGTTGTTTTGAGAGAGTTTAAAATATGAGTGAGTTTTGAATGTTCGAAATTAGTTTTAGGTCTTTAGATGACCATTGAATGGCATAGGAATCCCCAAAAGACCAATAGAAATAACCGCATTTATTAAAACGTCATTAATGAATCGTATAGCATTTTTGGCCGGAGTCACCTCACTTGAGGTTACACGAGTCGTGTGGCACTCCATGATCTATGTAGAGTGCCCGTGAGACTACACTTAGGCAAAAATCTGGAAATTGGAACTTGGCTCAACACTTAGAAACATTTTCACTCGGGAAGCCTCACGGCCCGTACCACACCACATGGCTCGTGTGGCTGGTCCTGTGAGAATTTATACTATATTTAGGATTTTAGCCTTGAATACTGGTCAAAAGTTGACTTTGGTCAATATTCCTGGAAAACATGTCCAACTGAATACTATGGCAATGCAATTCACTCTAAAATATCAAGTTTGGTCAAGAACGATCTTTCATTTGATTCTCGAGGCTACCAGACTCATTTCGAGCCCTTCGATGGAATTAATTGGCTAAAAAATGACCATGGAGGTGGGATCCACATTCAATCATAATGACCTAGTATTGAAATTTCAGTTGCGCCATTGAGTCCAGAACGTCGAATTTGATGGGATGGCATAGTCCATTTGAAAATTTCAAATGAATTTTGAGTACCGCATCAAAAATTACAGAGTTGAAAACATATCAGCTTTTCAGCTGGTTTATGGTGCAGGTGGCCTTACCCTTTGCAAACATGGACCATAGGCCATGATTACAGAGGTGTGGTCCCTGTGACCTTTGCGAACATGGACCCCATAAGCGATCACAGAGGTCCAGCTGGGTTTGGCATTCACGAACTTGGGGGACCCTCTGTGATCGTGGAGGTAATGTTTACTATACTCCGTGATCGCAAAGCACTATTTACTGCAAAGTGTATTATATAAAAAAGGCTTTTCAAGTTACAAACTACTCATTCAGAGCCAACGGATGAAGTTATATCATCGGATGAACTTGTATAAAAGGATGAACTTGTATCATCTCTACTTGAAGAATCTTCCATTTTCCTCTTCTTTTTGTTCATAGAACTTTTATTATGTGAGCCGCTGTGCAATGTATCCACGAGTTTTTCATCTCTTGAACATGCCTTCTTTATTTCCACATCCTGCAATTGATTTTTGCAATAAACCTGATCTGTTAATAATAAAATGAACTAGTTAGTACGAGTTTTAACACTATTTGATCCATGAAGGGCTTGTGGATTTGAATATAATCTAAAAACCATGGATTGCCTCTCTTTGCATAAAACATAATATATGCCTACTCTGCCAAAACAAGATATTTGTGAACCCGAAGAACCTATGACAATCAATAAAAATATCAAATTTGTTGTAAACTCAAAAACTTTTCAAAATAACAAACTCTAGAACCTTTTGAACAACATATCCATCATTTTTGAATCTCTTCAAATGAAGGGTAGCAATAGAAGGGGCCTGATCCTCCAGGAATTACTTCTCAATAAGTAGAAAGTACCCCTTAGAATGTGAAAGTTATTATATTAAAGCATCTTCCAATAGTCTAGAGTAACAGAGATGCATCCTATAAGACATAAATAACAAACTAAGTGTCTGAGCTTGAACAAATGAACTGAGAAGTAAAGACAAATCTATGGCAGCTTGAAAAAGTTGGTTCACCCGTGAATCCAATAGATCACTGGTCTCCTAGCTAAGGTCTTTTATTAGTTGTCTGAAGATGCCCCGTACTCAACAAAGAAAAAGCAAGTGCAGTATCAGTATACATAACAACAGTATATTGGTAGGATCACACAATTATTCCAATAAACAATATATACAACAAGGAACTATAACATAGTAAATCATACATAAGGAGTTTCAATAATGCTCAATATACCAATTCCATGATTATTAGTCTCAAATGTAACAATCAAAAATAGTCCTCTCATAGGACCCACATCTAAACAAATTGCGTGTTAGAACTTGACAACTGATCTAATACTAATTTGGAACATGACATTCGAGCCAATAATGCGTCAGAATGTTACACTAAATTCAATCATATATTAGAACATGACACCTTATATACTACTATTTCAAAAGATGACACTCAATGCAATAATGTATCGAAACATGACACTCGATCCATAAGCACATTCATAATCACAATCACAACCACAATGATTAATTCACAACTTGCCATGTTTAAGAAATTGGTTCATTGGATGCGACTTGATCATGAGAAATCGTTTATTAGGTTCATATCATCATTTCCTATTCATATACATGCAAAGAATACTATGAAATAGTTAACATGTATATATTATACAAATGGAAATATCAAACTATCATCTACCTTAAAACAAGCTTTGAAACAATATAGAACTAGAGCTTTCCCCTTTGCCAAAGTCCTCTCTTGTTCTTGGTCTATAAACAATTAAGGAAATTCAATAATCAACAACCAATGGCCTAAATTATCCTAACTATATCAAAATTGTAAACCTTTGCCACTTTTAAGATCATCTCCCCTAACCAGGGAATTTTCCCCACCATTAATTTGTAGGTCAAGATTTTCCCCTATGAGAATTCTCCTAGATTCTTAGGTCTGGGAATCTATTAACAAGCAACAAGAACGCTTAACTTACCTTTAGTTATGAAACAAGTGGAAAACTAATGAAAACAAGCCCCAAGTGTTATTGGTCTCTGAAGAATGAAATAAGAGAAATAAAAATGGACTTTGAACTTTTTAGACTTAAAACCCACGATTGGCTTTCCATGGCTGCCACTTTCCTAAAACGGCAGCACCACCATAGCGGGATCCATCCCTCTGTAGCAGATTGCATGGAAACATAAGTTTCATAACTCGCATCCTAAGTCTCCATTTGATAACACTCACTCGAACCATGACTTTTAGAGATATTCCCTTTGCGTCAAGATCAATTTTGAGAGTATTACTTTCCTGAATTCAATTTTGTAAAGTCGTACATGCTCCTTATCGTCTCTGCTATAAATTCAAGAGATCAAACTTATAAATCATCCCTTAATTAATTATATGATTGACCTAGGACTCACATGAATCATATTTCTTCGAAGTCAGACCTAGGTACAAAACTTTCAACTTACTACTCAAAATTATTTTGACCCAATTTACTTCCCCACTAACTTAACCGTAATAAAGGGGTCAAGTTATTATAATATGTCCAATGATGATATTATGATAGTCATCTAGAGGCCAAAAAATTGGTTAATTAAAAAGAATCATCGTAAATTGACAGAGGTTGAGTTCACAACTTCAAATTTCAGTTGATGTAAAAATAAATATACTTATGTCACGACCAGGGTCTAGGCCCAGGAGTGACATGGCGAATGGGAACCTGAGAGTCGCTAACAAGCCTCATAGTATCCAAATTCATATCATCGGTTTGGAAGTGTATTCAAGTAGTACACATAATTCTACAGGACAGGAAAATAGGACTCACGCTATGCGGGTATCATAAGAAAAGGTGTTAACATGGATTCACGCAACACGCAACACATAATACTAAGGGATGGGTAAGTAGGACTCATGCTATAGGGGCAATTCAACACTTTGGATCTTTCAACACATAACATATAATCTTCTCATGATAATCATGACCAACCCTCACAATAATAACTGGTAGGTATCCATAAGAAAGATTCCAAGTACAACACTTAGCATGTAATCGTAATGGAGTTTGCAAGATGTCCAATGATGTCTCTAATCATAAGATAAGTAAGGGGCCAAGACATACCCCAGGCTCATCCTCAAGTAAATAATAGAACAAACTCCATAGGTGGAAAAATGATGGTTGATCAATAGAAGGTAAGACTCACCACAACAAGCAAATCAAAAGGATCCAAGCTAGACCTCGTATGGTGGATGAATGTACTCCTCGGTCCCTACATGGTGAGATCATTTAGGGAAAAGTATGCGTTAGTACATTTGAATGCACTAAGTATGCGGGATGCTATACATATAACTTACCAAACCTTCATATAATATTAGATTATGAGGACACAAAATATAGAAAGAGATTTATAATAATGAATACAATATTACAAGATGCAATGAAATTCATGATGCATGAAATGCAATAGCGCTCATATATAGTAGGGATGAGACCTTAACCGACATTCCAAATCCATGCAATCTATTACGTGAATTTCCTGATGTTGACCTCCCACCGGTTAGAGAAGATTACTTGCCAAAGGTAATCTAGACCATCCTTACGACCTGATCATTTCATATGTGGTGGCCACCTCCTTACGACCCAGTCATTTTGTAACTATTTCCTTATCAAACATATCATATCATATCATAAGTGAATAGCCATCCCTTATGACCCAATCATTTCAGTGATGACTACCATTCCAATGCTGGTACATAGTTCAAGGTAAGGGAGAGGACACTTGGGGATGGCCTGGACGTCCCCAATCCATTGGTGCTAAGTCAAATATCTCACGAGAATTATTATATATATACATGATTTCAAAAGAGGCCAGTCATTTCAATTGTACATTTAGGCTTAAAAACCAAATATTCCTCCTAATTATTCATTCATGGGCTAAAAAGCCAAATCGTAGTTCAATATCATGTTTCTCATGCAAAAGAATAGCTCATTTATTAAACAATATAATGTAAGCACCCAATATGCTTAAAGAGCCAATAACAATAGACAGTTATGTGATCACATTCTTGTCATAACCAATATGTGAGCTTAACTCAGCGAAAACATTTCATAAAAACATATGTGAGCTTAACCCACCTATAATTTCATAAATCCAGTGCTCATAAATGCATATGCTATGAGTGACGTAAGAATAACATGGGTAATAGAGATTCAAATTCATATCCATAACTTCATAACTTCAATGTAATTCATCATGATAGGCTTATATCAACTTAAATTCATCAAATAAGTACAACTCATGCTTTAATTGAATTTGATAAACAATACAATTAAAAACCCACATTTAAAGTAGCTAAAATTCCATGAATTTGAGTAAAAAGGGTTTTGGGTCTTCTTGGTTGAAAGGGACCAAGATTCAAACCCACATATCTTAGCTAATAAAGAAGACTCAAAAAGAAATTTAGTGAAGAAAGAGACCTTCCTCGATTCACAAGCTTGAAACCTACAAGAATTCTTTGAAAGAGACTTTAGAGTGACTTGAGAGAATTTCAAATGTGACGAGTGAATTTGAATGTTAGGAATAGCATTTAGGTCATTAGGAAGTCTTTAGGAAGCATAGAAAGTAGACTATTAGAGTAAACCATAATTATGAAAATTCCATTTATGAAATGAGTTGAAAAATTGAACGTCGTCACTTTAAGGGAGGGTATACGGTCTATGTAGCACTACATAGTTTCTGTATTTTCCCATCAGCCAACACTTAGATAAATTTTCACTTGATGAAGGTTTGAAATAGTAATCCCATACTTAGAATTTTTTGACGAAAATCAATCACACGGTAGGGCCACACGGGACGTGTGAAGCTATGCAAGCCTGAAGGTGCTCGTATAATCTCCCTTAGAAAACAATTTCCCCACGACCAAGTTACAAGATAGTGATTCCACACTTAGAAAAATTTCACTCCGGAAGCCATACTGGAAGCCTCACTGGCCATGTCACACCACACGGGTCATGTACATGGCCGTGTGACAATACTTGGTCACAAAATTGTGGTATTTCAAGACAAAGCCACCAAATTGCCCACAACACGTCCCGTGAAGTATCACACGAACCATGAGGGGTCTAAGTGTGGTGTGCCTTAGTTTTAAACATCACATTTAGTGGCCAACCAACCTCTGAAGGCCAAGGGCCACTTCACGAGACTCCCACACGGATAGTGTGACCTCATACAGACCTTGAGATTTCCCCTAAAGTGTCACCTTGGTCCAATGTTTCCCAAAACCAAAATTTTCCAGCTCCCGACAAGGTCGTACGACGTCAAGGTCCTTACAACTTAAGCTTTGGTAAACAAAAATTTCAATAGTTACTGATGGCAATTATCAAAAAACAACGTTGAGTTCAACACATTCAAATTCTAGTAAAGGTAAGCGTAAGTTTACTATTCAAGCTTTAATAGTTGGAGTTATTCACCATTTATGTCCATGGAAGATAACAATAATTTTTACTATAAATTGAAATCTCAATCTTGTTCTGACATTGTAATTATTAAAATAAATTGTACAAAGATTTAGTTCTCGTATTCAAATTCTAGTAAAGATAAAGGTATGTTTATTATTCAAGCTTTCATAATAGAAGTTATTGAATATTATCCAAATGGAAGGTATGTCACGCTTCGGGAGGGTACCTTTGGCGTGGCCGCCTCTCTGAGACTATTGCTAGTCCCGGAGCAAACCACTTAGCCTCATTGTCACATCGTACTCAACAACGGAAGAATGACATTCAATAGACAGACATCATATGAATAAGATATAACTCAACTAACTCATAATTTCCAATGAATAAATTTTGAATACAAAGTACTTAATAATATCCTCTACTCAGTGTCTATGATGCCTCTACTCAACAGTCTAGATGGTGCCATGACAGGCCATGGACACCCCAAATCAATGAAAGAAAAGTAGTAGATCAAAACACAAGATAAAAAGGCTCCTCCAGAAAGCAAGGAGGGCTCACCAACTCTGGAAGTGTACTGATCCGGACCTTAGCGATGCATGGGCTGAAGTCCTCTATCACTTGTATCTGCATCATAAAACAATGCAAGTGAAAATGGACGTTAGTACATGGAATATACTGGTATGTCAAATAGTTTAAGAAAATAAATCTCAACACACTCACTTCGACTCAACAACTCAATTTTGACTCGGTACATGCTAATTTAAAGTAAATCATGCTTTTAAAATATACTCAGTAAAAATAAACTCAGTTAGAAATTATCATGCTCAATCAAGGTTGCTTAGGAGTTTCTCTTAACCTACATCCAATCCCATCACCTTTAGTTTGGTGATGCACAACGAAGGTGATGTCGTTGCCACACCCATCCTTAATATGCCATGGAAAGAATGATCAACTCTCTGTTGGATCCTTAATAAACGTCCATTTTTGGAACAAGAGTCACCAGAATGACTTGTATGACTATCCTATGCTGGCAATGTAGTTTTATGGATTAAAGTAGATATTTACTCGCTCCTAGCTTGGTGTCCGATACTCCTCCCAAGACTAAAACATGCTCAACTCATCAATCAACTCAATCTTCAATGCTCAGTCAATTAATTCAAAACTCAACCACGTTGCGTTATCTCATCTCAACTCATCTCAGTTACTCATCAACTCATTCAATCGATACAAATAATCAAATTCAACTCGGACTCAAATGGTCATTTAGACTCACTAAATTTGACTCATCATGTAGTGCAAATAAGGTAATCATGTATATAGTAATGTATGTGACTTAATGCAACATACTTCTCATACTTAATCATACTCAAACTCAACCTCAACTCAGTGACATACATAGAATTTCATAAAATCATATGAGTTAGGGATGCTGTCAAGTATAAAACTTTACCTCAATTTCATATATAGAAATTATGTAATACAGCAAATATGTAAGGACCCGGATATCATACAATGTCATTGGAACTTGAAATTTTTTTTTGGACAAAGTTTAGACCAAGTGTCGTCTCAAGGGAGGACCATACAGCTCGTGTGAGGTCACATGGCTCATGTGGCCTCCAGTGAGATAGTACTTGGCCTTGATTATGGTATCTTGACTCTTGGTGTGGTGTTACAAGGTAAGGCATGCCACACTGGCACTCCACACGGTCCGTGTGACACCAGACGGATCATGTGGAGGGGCCGTGGGATGATTTAAGCTTGAAACCCCACCATTTAGGGTTAACTGAGGTGCCACACCCAGTCACATGAGTTGAGCGGCATGAGGTACGCCATAAGGCCCCTTCGTGAAGCTTCCAGAGTGAAAATATTCTAAGTATGGAATCACTGTCTCGTAACTTTTTTGTGGAAATTTTCTAGGTGTCGGTTCACGGATGTATCACATGAACCGTGTGGCCTCACACGGTCATACGGCCAGTGAAGCTGTCTGTTTGGTGGGACTTGTGCTTGAAAATTCCAAGTGTTGGTTCAAGGTCGCAACTTCTGGAATTTGTTCAAGTTTTGCTTCACAAGCACTCCACACGAATCGTGAAGTGCCACATGGGCCATATGGCCTCAAATGAAGTGGCTTCCAGGAAATTTTTCCTTTGATTCATTAATGGCATTTTCGTGAATTTTGTTACTTCTATTGGTCTTTTGGGGACTCCTATACCATCTAATTACTATCTAAAGACTTAACCGTATTTCAAACATTCAAGAATCAATCATCATATTTAAACTCTCATAAAAGCTTTTTACAAAGGAACTCTTGTAGATTCTCAACTTGGGAGCTAGGGAATTCAATTCTTCTTCAAATTCTTTGGTGTTTCTTCATCTTGTTGAAGGTACGTGGGTTTTGATCCTTGCTTTCCATTCAATCAAGGAGAGCCAATTTATTTTCAAACAATTTCATGAATTTCTAGCTTACTTTAATTTGGGGTTTTAAATATTATGATTCCTTAATTTCCAATAATGAATGAGTTATGTTTATCTATTGATTTTAAGATGATTCAAGCTTTGAAGTATCGGATTTCATCATTTTATGAATCTATGATTATGCATCATCCTTTAAGGCTTTGATCTAAGCATATGTGATTTATAACATAGTTTAATTGTGGATTTGGTTATAGTTTT
>JAPFFP010043200.1:0-13440 GCA_026153255.1 Solanum medicagineum | reverse complement strand
TACACACACACACACACACTATTTATACATTACATATATTATTTATACAATAATGATACATTATATATACATACAATCATTTCTGTTGCTTTTTTCTTTTTTGGATTACTGTTACATCCTCGTATCACTTTAATAAAAAGTATATCCGACTTGCCAAGGTAACTTTGTGCTTAGTTATACAGAATCTTATCAATTTGAAATTTGTCTGAAATTAATCTCGAGGTGACTTTTGTTTATTAGGTTTCCCGTCAGTAAAGCTTAATGTTCATCCTATCTATTCAAATAGAATATCACCTGATGTATATGAAACTATCAATTTTAAGGAAATGAGACAGGGACTTATTATTTTGCAAGGAATCGCATAACCTAGTGCTCCTATAGGAAAATACTATTTTCTTTCTCTCAATTTTTGTATCAGTTTTCAAATTTTGAAATTCAAACTAGTTTATGTTTAATTAAAAAAATTTCATATATCTTTTAAATATTTTTAATTGTCAATGACTGTGAACTAGTCAAATTACCGGTGCGAAACGCAATTTATATTTGAACTTACAAACTTGGTCTTTTTATTAACTTAATTGAGCTTAAACAATAAAATTTTCATAATACGAAAAAGTGTAACAAAACGCATAAAGAAAGACTATGTCGCAGAGAAAATGAAGATATAATTATTTTGATGCTAATATTTATATGTTCTTCTTTGTTTAATTCTTATTTTAAGTTATACTTCTCTTATGCGATAATCATGTTTAATAAGTTATATATCCTCACCTTATTGAGTTATTTAATCATGATAAGTTAATACATTTTAATGTAAACACCTGATATATAATTTTTATTGTTCAAAAAGTGAAAATTAAGTATAATTTTCCTTACAAAATGAATTTCAAAGGATTGTATTTTAGAGAAGTAAATAGTAGATACAATGTTAAATTACCGTCTTAATTGCCCCGTCAAAACATGTGTCCTGAACTAAAGCTAGCAATTTAAGTAGGATAGTGATGTTGATGTTGTATATGCATCTTAATTCTACCAAAACTTGATTCAAGAAGGTGAACATAAATTAAATTAGGAGAGTAATTGCTCTAACGTTTTTCAATCCAAAAGACATAACGTGATGGTAATAAATGAATTTTCTCTGAGTCCTTTGAGTTCATTTTTATCTAATTATAATCAGAGAAGCTAGCCATTGATCAAATTATGAATTTTTGGTTGAAAGATATTTAATTTGATAACTAAAGATGTTCATAGTAATTACGTGGTGCCTTTCAAGTCATTGTCGTCAAAGGTCATCATCGCTTGCACTATTTTTATTCTAGCGTGCACTTGCATAAAGCCATTACTTTCTGTTCTAGTGGTTGAAGTAAAACAGCAACCAAACTTGAAGAATCTGGATCTCAGCAAATAGACATTACTTTCACTTCCTTAACGACCGAGAGCGTATTTCCTATTTTGGAGGAATTTATTGTTGCGGTAAAATGAAGTATGCCTTTATTAGGGAAGAGCAAATGAGAGGATGGCAAGTAACTTATTTTGAAGCGGTGAGGAGTCCTCGCCACGTAGACTACTTTTTACGCAGTTTACAAATATCTAGTATTTTCATTTAAAAAATTTGAACATTTGATATGTAAATTTCTGGTCAAGATAAAAAGTATCACATAAATTGAGATAAAAAGAGTATGTTTGTTGAATCGCCCCTAATTTATTTTATGATAAATAATTTGTTTCAAATCTAAACATTGAAAAAATATTAAAGAATTTATGTAGTTAAGAACAGTTGAACAATTATCCTATAAAGACAATTTTTGTTCATACACTTATTGTGTCTTTACTTTCTTATTGAAAATTAATAGGAGTATCTTAGCTTCTGAATTTTCCCTATTGGAAACCAATAAATTAATTTTAGATTAAGGTCGACTACATTCATGTTTTATATATAAATAAGGATGACGCTATAGTTATTAGCTTAGCTAAGCGGAAAGTGAAAGCTACTTAGTATAATTGTCAATCTAATTTAAAAACCAATATATTTTTTTGACTTGGTTGCAATTGCATAGAATGATCAAGTCACACTATTTTTAATTTAATTGTTAGTCATCGTCAAGAAGATTAGTATCTTATACATTCTAGTCAACCTAATCTTCACTAATTAAATCAAATGAAATAGCGTGTATATCTTCCTAGACACCAGTGGTGCAAATTCTAGCCCTGAAGACCAGTAGAAAGAAAAGGCCAAATGCACAACAAGAAGAAGAGGGGAAACTCAAGGTTGTTCCGTTGGGAATAAATTATTTTGTAATGAAATATATTATTCCTCAATATATATGGAATAAATTATCTCATTCATAAGGTATAAATGGTGAGACAAATAATCTCATAACTATGTAGTACCCTCCAACTAAATGCAAGATAAAATATTTGTCTCATAACTATGTAATACCCTCCAACTAAATGCAAGATAAAATTTTATCCCGTGATTATTTAAAAATTAAAAAATGCTTAAAAGCCAAAAGCACCTAAAAATAAACCTATCCAAGCATCCTCGTAGTCAATGAACTTCAAATCTTTTTAAATATTTTGTATACTTACGTATGAAAAGATCAATTACCATCACTTTTAATTGCTTATAAGCTAATGATGTTTAGTCCTTAAGCCCAAAGTTAGATGTAGCTATAATGATTTAAGTAAAATAATTTATGTATATAGTTTCCTAACTATTTAATCAAAATGCTAAGTTAGTAAATCTAAACCGAACCAACTAGAAAACCAACAAAACCAAGTCGGAATAAACACTCCAGTTAACTGTAGGAATGCATTACAATGTAAAATTATCACCTGAAAATATGGACCCCAATGATTAAAGCGTAGTGTGATTGAATTTCTTAATTTTCTTCTATTAATCACTAACAGTTAATACTCAACAAGTAGATATAAGGGTAAATATCGGGGTGCGGAACATGCATTAATAATCCACAAGAATATAATCAAGTATCATGGACATAATAATATCAAATACAAGTCCGGAAATATGTCTCAAGCTTATCAAGTATGAGTACATCAACAAATATGAAAATGCATACTAAATCCATTCTTTACTAAATTTTCATAGTCACCAAAAATTTCCACAATTCAAAGTTCAACTTCCATCATTTACTACTCATATATCACCATCTCAACCGCATTTCACCAAATTATACATTCAAGACAAAAATTCCCAACAATAGTGCATGTTCACAAGAATGGAAGAATTCCACCAAAATCTACCAATCAACAATCAAAAAGTACATAATTATGTAGTAAATGATACGGCAACCAGGCACACATCAGCCTAAGTTTATATCACCTAATTAAAAGCCACTCTTAAAGAATTCTATAGTTTAAACATTAGGAACTTTGCCTAAACTAAGGTTTCTTGGGCCTAACATGTGCATTTTTTATTCAACAAAATTACTAACTTATAAAAAAGGCATAGTTTACCAAATTATCTCAATCGTCATCCTAAATATACGATACTACTCAAATTATATTAAATCTAACCGAGTCCAAGGTCGAATCCAAACTTGAACTGCTAGACCCGAGCTTTTCCTTTTCAAATCGCCTCCAAACGTTTTCACTCTATCAAATTATCGAAAAACACGTCAAAACAAAACTAACAATACCCATATTACTATAATGAAATACGGATAAAATTGGGTCAAAAAAATGACTCTCGAATTGATGCTAAAAATCAAAAACAAAATCGCCATATGTCTTACCAGAAGTAAAGATCACATGCCCAAAAGCTAGTAAAAAAATGGAGTTCAATTCAGACTTCAAATGGTCCAAAAACCTTATTTTAAGGAATGGGAAACAGGAAAATTTAGGTCGAAAATGGAGTTGAATCAAGGATATCAAGGTAGAATCATGATTATGAAAGGGAAAGGAAAAAAATTACCTTTAAATCCATTGAATTGATCAAGAAAGGAGAAATTTCACCTTTGTTATAGCTTTACTTCAAACGGTTTCTTTTATGAAAAAAAGAGAAAAGAAAATGGCTTAGGCCTCAGCGATGATCGCTTTGCTTTAGCCAACACTTTGCTGTTAATGTGACCCCTGCTTAAGGGGTGCTTGTCACAAAAGTGGCAGCCAGGTTACAAAGAGACCAGTGCTAAAGCAGCTGGCCAGTCGCTTAAGCGACCTTGCCTCTCCTGGTGCTTTTCGCTAAAGTGACCCCTTGGCCGCTAAAGCAGTCTTCGCAGAAGCAACGGCACCTGAAGCCTGCACCAGAAGTTTTAGATTTCAAACAAACCCTCAGAAATCAATAGAGTCCAAATGATGCAAATCGGAAAGTGTAACCCACTTTTAAGTGACATTCTGGACTCAACAAAAATGACAAAATAACCAACATAGGTCGAATCATTTTGATGTTGACTAAGGTCAACACCGATTCAAGAATGAACTCATGAAATATCTCAGGGCCAAAGACTCATTTGAGCATCTTGATAATAAAATCAAAGGCCATTCCAGATCAAACTCGGTGTTTTGAAGCTAATCAGGCTTACAGAATTTTTAGTTGGTGCATTTATTCAAAATATTGACCAAAGTCAAACTTTATCAAACTTTAAATCTAAAATACTTTTTGCATAAATTCAACACGAAAGTCTTGAAACGTGAACCAACCTTTCTTTTAGACCAACATGGACCTTTTAGAGTGGATGTAAACATTGAAATTTTCACACGATGCTTGAATCTCTAGATGTTGACTAAAGTCAATCCTTTTCAACTTAAGACACTAAAAGGAGAAAAACACACACCAAACTCACCCAAACACCTCGGAGAATATGCTACCCATTCTGACATCACATGAGGACTATAAAGAAGCTATGGAGAGGCATAAAATGGTAATAATTGTGTAAAAGTATGAAAATAACCTTGGAGTTCACTAGAGTGGATCATCTACAAGTGTGTCCAATTATACGTGAGAAGAAGCTGGTGATTTTCAAACTTTCAATATTGAAATTTTTAGTTTTGAGCAATTCAAAAATAAAAATATGATTTTGTGCAAAATACATAAAAATGTAAATTTCAACAACAACAACAACAACATCATACCCAATGGAATCTCACAAGTGGGGCCTGGGGAGGGTAAAATATATGTGGACCTTACCGCTACATCACAAAGATAGAGAGGTTGTTTCCTGGGAACCCTCGACTCAAAAACCCATAAGTAGAATAAACCAGATACGAAAAAAATAAAAAAGAAAAGAAAAAGAAAAAAATGGAAGAATAACTAATAACGAAAAACACATGATAGTATGTAAATACGATAAAATTAACATATATAAGATGAATAATGACAACACAGGATATAAAGACACGACTAGTCCTACTACCCTACTATACTCCAAGGCCAGACATCAACCTAACCTTAATAACCTATTAGCCTGCTATTATAATTTGCGACCTCTACTCATATCTATCAAAGGTCATGTCCTCGGTGAGATCAAGTTTCGTCATATCTTGTCTGATCACCTCCCCCCAATACTTCTTCGGTCTACCTCTACTCCTCTGTGTAACCCCTAAATCCAACCTCTCACACCTCTAACATGAGCATCGATATTTCTTCTCTCCACATGTCCAAACCATCGCAGTTTCACTTCCCTCATCTTGTCAGCCACAGGGGCCACCTCTAGCTTCTCTCAAATGGTCTCATTCCTAATCTTATCACTCCTGATATCCATACATCCATCTCAACATCCTTATCTCTGCAACCTGCATCTTTTGAACATGTGAGTTTTTGATTGGCCAACACTCCATCCCATACAACAAATATAGTCTACCACCATTTTGTAAAACTTACCTTTACATTTAGATGGTATTTTCTTATCACACAGTACTCCATAAGCAAGCCTCCATTTTGTCCATGTTGCCCCAATACAATGTGTTACATCATCATCGATATCACCACTACTCTGGATGATTGACCCAAGATATTTGAAGTTTTCTCTCTTGGAAATAGGTTGAGTGGCAAGCCTCACATCAACGTCTGCTTCATTCGTCGCAACACTGAATTTGCACTCCAAGTATTCCATTTTGGTCCTCCTCAATTTTGAACCCTTTGGATTCCAAAGCATGTCTTTAAACCTCCAATCTATTATTTACTTTAGTTCGAGTCTCATCAATCAATACTATGTCATCCACAAATAACATACACCATGGACTTCCTCTTGAATAGACCATGTTGGCTCATCCATCACCAAGGCAACTTGAAAAGGGCTCAACATAAATCCTTGATGAAGTCTCATCTCAATAGGAAAATACTCTGATTCTCCTCCTACTGTTCTTACCCAAGTTTTGGCTCTAACGTATATGTCCTTTATCACCCTAATATACACCATTGGAAACCTTTCACCCCTAGACACCTCTATAGGACATCCCGGAACTTTGTCATAGGCCTTCTCGAGATCAATGAACACCATATGAATGTCCTTCTTTTTTTTCCTATATTTTTCCGTTAATCTCTGAACAAGATTGATGAATTAATTCAATAGTCAACGACTTCCATTAATCCAAACTGATTTTTTGAAATAGACATTCCTTTTATCTCCCTCATCTCCACCACTCTCTCCTATACCTTCATACTGTGGCTTAACAACTTGATACCCCTATAATTGTTACAATTTTGAATATCATCCTTGTTCTTGTACAATAGAACCATTGTACTATTCCTCCATTTATCGGGCATCTTGACAGTCTTCATAATAGCATTGAACTGTTTAGTCAACCACTCTATGCCATCCTTGACCATGTTCTTCCAAAAATCTATCGAAATCTCATCTAGTTCGATCTCCCCCCCTCTTTTCATCCTACTAATAGCACATCTAACCTCCTCAACTCTGAACCACCTACGATAACCGAAATCGCAATGACTATTGGAGTGTGCCAACTCACCCAACTCAATATCTCTATCTCCTTTTTCATTTAATGGATTATGAAAGTAAGCTAGCTACCTTAGCTTAGTGGAAGTCTCATCTACCAACACCTCGCAATCCTCATCCTTGATGCACTTCACTTGGTCCAAGTTACGAGCTTTCTTTTCACTCTCTTTAGCAAGTCTATACAATCTCTTATCCCTGCGTTTATCACTTAGCTCCACATACAAGCACTTAGATGCTACTGTCTTAGCACTCGTCACCACCGTCTTCACTTTTGTCTTTGCTGTCTTCTAGATCTCTTTAAGCCTTTACTTTTCATCCTCATCCCTATACTCCAACCACTGCGTATAAGCAATCTTCTTAGTTTTCCCTTTACCTTGAACTTCTTCATTCCACTACCAATCACCCTGACGTCCACCAAAGGTCCCTCTCGAAACCTCTAGTACTATGGTAGCTACTTTTCTAATGCAATCAACAGTAGTGCCTCACATATTGTTTATGTCTCCACTACTACTCTAAGTCTCTAAACTACTCAACTTTTCTTCCATCTCTTGAGAAAGGACAAGAGTCAGCCCTCTCCATCTAATCCTCTTTAAATAATTATTAAGAATTTTAATTTATGATAAAATTATGTAACTATTTTTCATCTTATCGAAAAATATTGAATTTTGAAAACTTAATATGATAATGATAAAGACGCCGATGATGATGATGAAGATGAATCTTCACAATAATATGTATGATATCATAATACTAATTTACAAAACTTCAATATTCACATTTTTAAAATATTAAAATAACAAATAATAAGAAATTTTTCCAGGACATTAACAATTTACAAAGAACAACAAGGCCACATGTACTATCCATGTGTAGAATTGGTACACATAGACAATAACAACCATCCCCAAGATAGACAATCATTTCTTTAATTGCATGTATAATGTGTGGAATTTTAATCCTTCTTTTTCTCATGTCCTTGAATTTTGCCCTTAATAGTATTAAGTTTTTTAAGTTTCAATTTTAATGCTATCATTTTGAAGGAGACATAGAAGTTGGAGATAATATATAATCATGTTTAAGTAGCCAATATCTCCATCAATGCATAATATTCTAATAATTATTGATTAAGGAGATTAATTCCAAATTCGGATAAGGAAGCTGATGAATGTATTATTCTTATATTTTTTTTGGAGTTCATAACTATCTTCTGACTTTCTGAGTCTACACCTTGGTCCGGACATAGTACTTAAAATCATGAGTAATCCCATGCTAACTCTTGACATAAATCTCAAAGCATAACATAGAATAACTAAAGCAAAAACTAATACATATCTATCAAAGGTTTGATCAAAAATATAAAATATCCATAAAGACCGAATAAAACTTATATCTAAACAAGCCTCTACTATCTGAATCAAAGAATAAATCATTTTTGATATGGTGCCTAAATACCAATATACAACAAAAGTACTCCCTCCATCCAATTTTATGTGGCACTCTTTGACTTGTCATTGTGTTTAAGAAAAAAAAAAGACTTTTGAAATAGTAGTCTAATGGGATAGTACCACATAAAATGGGATACATGAAGTATTAATAAACTACTCCATAAAGCCCTCGAATAAGGAGGACTCACCAACTACTGATTGGAAAGCTAAAATCTTTACTAGCTACGAGTTTGAGAATAGACGCAAATATCTACATCAAAAAAGGATGCAACGCAATGAGAAGTATGCATCAGTATATGCAATGTACTGAGTATACAAAAAGTACCAACATACTAAGATAAAGTAACATATAAGTGAATAAGATTTCTAAAATGTCTTAATCATAACGAGGAAACTGAAAAGAAATGTTACGCCCCGAGAAGGTACCCTTGGCGTGGCTGTCACTCAGAAATCATTATTGACTCCTTGAACAACTTGGCCTGATTAAACATTCCTTCACTCCTTTAAATCAGCGAAAGAATTAAAATAAAGAGAAAAAAAAGATGGGCAAATCCATTCAACATTCTAACTCAATGAATATAGGCCATAAGCCAGCAATCAAACTCCAATTCTATGACATAAGAATAATTTTAAAGAAAATCAGAGAGATAAAGATCTCAACATCAACTCATCACTGTATAGTCTATGAAGCCTCTATCACTACCATCCAGATAGTACTAATGACAGGTTCATGGCTACCTCAAATCAAAATAAAAGTACTAAACTCAAAAGCAAGAAAGACAAAAGTGGTATTCTCTGAGTGTAGGGAAGGACTCCCTAATAAGCTAATACAATATAATATCCTTAGTGATGTTTTTGCTGATGATCTCAAATACCTGTCTCTACATCGTAAGAAGATGCAAGCCCAAATGAGTGCCAGTACATGAAATGTCTGAGTATGTAAAAGAGCTAGAAAGGAAAGAACAGAATAAAAAATACTCAACTCAACAATCAACTCAACTCAAGAGACTCAAGTCAACCATCAACTCAACTTAACAATTAACTCGACTTAGGAGACTCATCTTGACCATCAACTTAACTCATGAGACGTAACTTAACAATCAACTCGACTCGGGAGACTCAACTCAGAAAGATAAGAAACTCAATCAAAATGTCATAAGTCTATGATAAAAATGTAGTTTAGATAGAGACCAATCATATACAATCCCATCCAATCATTAAAGTAGTATCAAGACCTGTTTATGAGTTTCTCTTATTGGACAAAAATCACTTACAAGCCTGTATTATAGAACAAGATGTCATTGCCATATCCGTCCAATACTTTGCCAGGATAAAGAATGAATCAATCAATCATGGATCCAACAACCAATCAAATCCTCTATTGTTTCAGGGACCTATCAAATAGGAAATGTCCAACTTAATGGTTTAATCCTCTTCTACATTTGGCAACATAGTTATTGAGTTCAAGTTGGGTTACTCTTACCCAATTCGGTGCTTGCTACTCCTCCCAAGGATCAATCCTCATAAAATAATCAATTACAATCTAACCAATCAATAACTCTCATAAGTACTCTTATCAATTCATCAATTATGTTATAATCAAGTCCTTCGGCCTATCAACCATCCGATCAATTTTCAATCACATCTTTCAAGAGTGGTTTAGACAATATTTTAAGAGGACTATCATTAGACCAATCATTTGAGTTCAATTCGTGAGGACCCATAAGACCATCTAGTTCTATCAACACTATCATCATGCTCACATCAAAATCACAATCAATATCCATCATGTCAAGGCTCTGGACTCATCCCCTATGTTCATTCAGGCAAATTTTAATCAAATAATATTTCGGGTTTATACTTGAAATAGGATTTCGAATTATTTGTTCAAGAAACAAGTTCATCAAAACATTTATTATGAAATATTAAGTATAATATACATGTTTTTAAGAAAATACTCAAGAAAGCTTTCATAGAGATTCAATTTCTTCACAATCAACCTATCACAAATCAACCATTTCATGCTTCAAGTTAGCCGTACATACTTGAAAAGTTGATATTACAATTGAAATTTGAAGAACACTGGCTTTCTTAGAGGAAATCTTTGATCTTGGAACCTTAACGCTTGTTCTAGATAAAATAAATTCTCTTATATAGTTCTTTCAGAGTGGAAAAACTTGGAAAAATATTAGTTGAAGGGATTCTCTTTGATTCCTCAATTCTCGACTTAAAACCTTTAGAGTTCTTGATGAAGAACTGAAACACCCCACATTTTCTTAAGAATGCCCTATAATCATAATTTTCTTATCTCTCAAAATCGCGGATATTTAAAAACCTTTCCTCCTAGTTCGGAAAGACCCAATGATGCATATTTGCTTTAATATCTCACAATCTGTGCTGTATTTTGTAAATCCGACTTCATATTCTTGTTCAGAGGGCAAAATTATATGAGAAGATGAGTACCTACAAGGTATACTTTGTCTGTGCCAAGAAAATAATTTTTTGGTGAAACTTCACAAAAATAGTAGCTATCTGTGACCAGTCCGCGATGCGGACCTGGCACGGGCTAGTTAAAAAATTTTTGAAAAATTCTTTTTTTTTACTCCAGCACAATTGGGTAAGAACCCAATACCTATATATGCGAAAATCCCTCATTCTTTAGCCATTTTTAGCCCTAAAAACTCACCAAGAACTCTCAAATTCCCCTCTATTCTTCATCACATTCATACTCTCAAGACTTTCAAGAAGATTTTTTGGAGTTCAAGGAAACTAATTCAAGCCCCAAGTCCTCCTCAAGCCCTTCTTCAAGAAACTCCAAGATAAAGGTATGTGGGTTTTAACCATTGGGTCCTTTCACCCATGGTGCCCAACCTTCCATTTTTTTTTCTTTTTTTATACATAAATTGCATATTTTCAAGATGGTTTATCTATGGGTATAGCTTATTATGAATTTTGAGTATAAACCATATTGGAGATTTATGAAATGTTGTTCAACTATGCATGTTTTGAGCTATGAAGCTATGATCTATTCTATGAATTGATTAGGGGTTTTGATGTATCTTGCAATGTGACACCCAACATCTTACAATACTAGTACTATGCAAGTGAAACATGATATGATTTGGTAAAATTAGCGCCAATTTTTAAAAGTGCTTGAATCTCCAATTAAAGGGCGATATATATGTCTAACGGTGAAGAGGGTCGAGTGTAAATAAGTTTTAAGTCGAATTGAGGTGCTTGTAGGACTTAAGAAGCTAACAGGTGAGTCACCTACTTGCTTAGCTTAAATTTGCTAACTAAACTGAGATGAGGCTCGACGTCGAGTTTGTCCAAGTCCGATTATGAATAAAGTCTGTGTTAAGGGTGTAACTTTAGCCCATGTTTTAGCATCATAAATGGACCATATTTTCAGCCGAAGATGAATAATAAAAGGTCCCAAGTACACCACAATCCACTTGGCTAATTGGGCACAAACTAAGTGAAGAGGAATTAAGAAAATGGCAAGCCAAGACCCATCAAGTTTGAGACCCATTTAGGCCCAAGTGTGAGGGCCAAGGTACTGTCACCAGCTTATTAATATGTAGTATTATGTGGTCAAAAGGTCAAAAGAAAGTTGTCCAACAGACTCTTTAAAAAGGGGCTCAAAACAGCTCCTTAATTCAATTCACTTTGGAACAAATTTTTAGCTTTCCTAAAGACTCTTTTTCTTTCTTTATTTCACTTCACAAGGAAGCCTACACTACCCTCTAGGGTTCTTAAGGAGGCCCTCAACCTTGAACATAAAGGTAAGTGATTATAGTTGTGTGTTTAGTATGGTTTTCTTATACAAAATAAGAGACTATGTTAATTATATCTATGTTGAAATTGTTGGACAGCATGTGTTCCAAAAGCTGTTGTACATTTTTCTTGTTCATTTGGAAGCTTTTCTCTTTTTGGTTGGATTGATTATGAAGGGAGGCTACTATTCTTAATGAGTATTGGTTCTATAATGATGTATAAAGGGTGACGCACCATTTTTACAGTCCGTGAAAGTAAGTTCTTGTGTGATATTGTAATTGTGCACGTAATAGGAACTTGTGGGCTGATTGATTGGGGGCTATGGTCTCACATCCTCCACCTATTTTGAGGACTATTTTTGAACTATTTTAGGACTATTTGTATGTATAAATGTTGTGGGAATAGTTTTGTTGAAGTTGGTAAAGGTTTGGAATTGTCAACGTCGTAGTGTAGCGAAGGGATGTAATTTTATGCCGCCTGTTACGCCGAAAAATGGCTTTTTATTTTTGAAAATAAGAAGAAAATTCAAAAATCAAAAATTGGTTTAAAACTCAATTGATTTAAGCATAAATCAATTCTCGACATTCAAAAGGAAAAGACAGAGTCGCCACCTAATTTTACGGATAATTAGGAAACCATTAAATATTTTAAAAGACCTAACAGAAAAATCTTTTAAAATCCAAAGAAAAGGGTTCGGGTTCATATTTCCACTTCGAGAAGGTTTTACGCACACGAAATTGCCGCTAAATGCGGTTATCCGGCAATTAAAAAATTTGACTAACTTTTAAAAATTTGAATGACTTTAAAAAGTTGACTGGTCAATTGATTTTTGAAAAAGATTTAACTAGACTTTAACATTTAAAGCGATTGACTAAACTTTGAAAGAAATTGAATAGGTTTGAAAATTAGATAAAAATAACATAAATGGTTTTGACATGTTGAGGAATTTGATTAGATTAAAACCAATAATGCAATGAACAAAGTTAGTGTCCAAAAAAATACAAATACATAAAAAAATAAATAAAAATAGAAGGGAGCGGAAGTGATTTTGGGCCTTTATCCCATTTAAAATCTCCATTGCAACTTTTGAGCCTTTTCCTTGTGCCGTTTGCGTATACGTTGAAGATTGGGCTGACTCGAAGAAGAAATAGTTTGGGCCTTCATGGCCCATCGACAATGCGAGGATAAAAGTCCCAATGGACTCGGAATGGATCACATTCAAATAAAAGAAAGAAAGATTAGAATCTTTGTATAACAATATAGCTCCAGCACTCAATCAATGTTCACAACATCAATTTAAT
>JAPFFP010043199.1:0-13442 GCA_026153255.1 Solanum medicagineum | reverse complement strand
CCCACATTTAGATATGTGTATAACGAGATATGTATTTGCCTTGTTGTCTGGGAAGCTGCTGGATTTTTCTTGTAGGTACGGTTAGTTAATAAAATAGAGGAAACTCTGCCAAAATTCCGACAGGTTTCCAAGTCGGCTAAATTGGGAATCTCAAGTAGTATGTGTCAGGGTGCCCCTATCGGGCACTGTTCACGACCCTAGGTTGGGCTGTGACACTATGTGTCTATGAAGCTCTAAATCTACTATCTAAGAAGGTACCATGACAAGCCATGGCTACCACAACTCAAAAGTAATAACCAAAACATCTGAAAGAAAGAAACCATCCTCAAAAGTAATAACTAAAATTCCTTCGTGTAGAGAGTCAAATGAAAGACGCGAGAAAAAGCTATAAATCACCTTTTTGAGAGCAATGAACTGGGACGACAAGTTCCACGACAAGTTATACACCACAACCAGCAACTCTAGTTTTAAGAAGTGAAAGATGAGTAGAAACCTTCCACTGCCGACGCTAATATTCTCAAGATTTCAATATTTCTGGGAATTATTTTAAAAATCTTGTACCTTTTCTGGATTCCCCCAATAAAATTGGCCTCTCCCAATGGTCAAAAAACAAGGGATTTTATAGCCCATAATTAGGGCAAAACAAGAGATAAAAACAGGTGAAGAAACAGGTTGGAATTCGGCTCTACGGATTTGAAATTTCAAATTCAAATTCTAGGAATCATTATGTCTCAACCTTTTATCTGTTAATTGCGGATTAAAAGTCGATTTAAGGGGCCTTTGGCGCGGGAGAAGCAGATGAAGATGCGTGAGTGATTCTTCTAACCTAAATGTACTAGGAGAAGGGGAGAGGGAGCAACATAGAGGGAGAAGGAGATGGAGAATGGTCAGGATTGATGGTGAGGAAGAGGATAAAGAAGATGAAATGGTGTGTGCACATATGTTTTTCTTGAAAGAGAAGACAAAGAAGGGAGAATAAGGAAGTTGGGGGCGTGTAAGGGTTACGGGAGTATGTATGTATAGATGTTATGGGTGTATTGTTGAGTATCATGCTGAAAAATAGAATTGGGCCGAGTTGGAGGGTTAAGATTGGGCCAATTGGTCCAAAATAAAGGCTAAATATGGGTTACGTGAGTATGAGATTTAGATTTAAGAAATTAGTCACTTCAATTGCAATTATGACTAATTAGAACGTAATTAAATCGATTTCAATTGACTAATTTGACAACAACATGAATTAATAAAATTAATTGAAGAGCTTTTAATATGTAACCTGAAATAATTAAATTAATTATGAGATAATAACTCCTAAAAATAAAATATATTTGAGAAAATATTTTTTTTTTCATTTTTGAAATCTAATTATATCAAATTTGTAAATTAAAAGCTCAACGATTGATCTATACTAAGGATAAAAATTGGGTGTCAACAATTATCCCTTTCTTTGGATATGATCGATGAAAGAGATCGTAGACAAAAAAACTTGAGAAAATTCAATTTTTAGCTGACCACATCTTCATCTTATGAACGGCTTTGGCACGGACTGTTGGAAATTATGGCCGGACCCTGATTTTAGATTTCCTACATATCTCAAGTTAAATGAGAATTCAGGCTACTTGTAGTTTGAAAACACTTGATTTTATGCACGATTTTGGAAGAATTCAAAGCTATCCCAATATCTCATTATGGAGAAATTGGAATGCTTGGGAATACGATTAAGAGCATTTGTTAAAATACAACCGAGTTTTCAAAGTTGAGTCCGTCTACATATCCTTGGACTTAGGAATCAGGCTGCTTGTAGTTCGACTCTGTTGATTGAAAAGGAGATCTCTTATTATAAGATAACCTTTGGTTTGGGAGGAGCGACAAAATAAACCAAATTATGAGAAAGAGGCTCGCAACCTCTTAGTCATGAATGTGGCGTGCTTCACACCCATAATTAAGAACTTACACGAACATAGTTTTTAAAACTCTATAATGTCATTCGGATTGGAAATATTGCTTCAAGTGAGAGTTGAGATCACCTAGATGCGAAATTGAAAACTAACGGACCCAAAGAAATACCCACATGCCTTCTGACAGGGGTGTGGTTGGATTGTGGTGGGAGTCGTTCATCAGCTTGCGCCCAAAGAGTTTGACACTCCTCTTCAGACTATGTCCTAGTTCGTTACTAAGAATAAGTTGTATCCTATTTAATGATGTCCACTCCTGTAGTTTTTTTTTTTTTTTGAGAATTCATCCTTTCGAATGCTCTCGATAGAACTAAGACAAAAATTGTTAGTAAAAACCATAACTTAAATATAGGGATGTTATCTTTTACCATTATCGACAGATATTCTTTTTTTCGACATGATAGGTGATAAGTCGACATGATGCAACACGATGATGGCTCTCTCAGCAATAAAGGATGATGCCTTTCTTGACAGCTTGAAAATGTAGTGACCCTCTCGAAAATAGATGATGAAATGGCCCTCTCAGCAACTTGAATATGCAATGGCCCTCTCAGTAGCTTGAATATGCAATGACCCTCTTGGCAATGGATGATGAAATGACCCTCTTGGCAACTTCAAAATCCCTCTTGGAGATGATGATGCAATGACACTCTTGGCGTTGATGATGAAATGACCCTCTTGGCAACTTGAAAATAAAAATGGTCCTTTTGGCAATGACGATGAAATGATCCTCTTGTCGATGATGATGAAATGACCCTCTAGGCAACTTGAAAATAAAATGGCCCTCTTGGCGATAATGATGAAATGGCCCTCTTGGCAACTTGAAAATAAAATGACCCTCTTGGTGATGACGATGAAATGGCCCTCTTGTCGATGATGATGAAATGATCCTCTTGGAAACTTGAAAATAAACTGGCCTTCTTGGCGATGATGATAAAATGACCCTCTTGGCAACTTGAAAATAAAATGGCCCTCTTGGCGATGAAAAAATGACCCTCTTGGTAACTTGAAAATAAAATGATCCTCTTGGCAATAACGATGAAATGGCCCTCTTGGCAACTTGAAAATAAAATGGCCCTCTTGGTGGTGACGATGAAATGGGCCTCTTGGCAATGATGATGAAATGATCCTCTTGGCAACTAGAAAATAAAATGGCCCTCTTAGCGATGACAATGAAATGACCCTCTTGGCGATGATGTTGAAATGACCCTTTTGGCAACTTGAAATAAAATGCACCTCTTGGCGATGACGATGAAATGACCCTCTTGGTAACTTGAAAATAAAATGGCCTTTTTGGCGATGATGATGAAATGGTCCTCTTGACAACTAGAAAATAAAGTGGCCCTCTTGGCAATGACGATAAAATGTGATGGCTTGCTGAGAATTTGTGTAAGACAAAATTATTTATATCTTGGTCGTTCTTCTGTAAATAAGACCTGTAAAGATTTTCTCTGCATTCAAAGAAAATTTCTTAGTTTTGAAGCGAATTGATCTGTGTTGATTCTTCAGTTGCTTGCTCTTCATCTTGTTGTCTTCGATTGATTGTCCCTTAACTTGCTATCTTCCATTGATTTCTTTGATCCTCCTCTTGATATACATCAGAGAAAAAATGCGAAACTATTTTAAATAGAATAAGTCTTGAAAAATAATTTTGATAAAAATTACTTTCAAGTATCATGTCACATAAAGCTCAATAACATGTTTGGTTCGAAGCTTTGATATGTCTGGAAGCTTGTTTGGGAGGTCTTAGAGCTCTTTTAAGTTGGAAAAATCTAACACGACTTCTCCAACGCTTTGTAGTTGACTCTGAACTTTTACGGTACAAGAGATATTTGAAGTTCATCTCAAACTTTTGTCAATGTGGGGGATCAGTTGAAGTTATCTTTGAACCCCTAATCATGCTAGGAATCTTCCAAGTTATCTTCAGACTTCTAGTATTACTCAACGAAATTTTGAGGTCATCCTCAAAATTTCTGTCCCAGTTAAGTGTCTTGGTAGACTACAAGCTTATTTAAAAAGGCTTGAGGAAATTTGAGACTTTTCTCAAAATTTTGTCCTAGTTAAGATTTCCAATGTATCTTAAACTCTAACTCGTTGAGGATACACCTCTTTGTTGAGATTTTTTTTGAATTCCTTTCAAAAAATTTATCCCAGTTAAATGTTGTAATAAATCACCAGCTCATTAAAAGAACTTTGAGAATTTGTTATATTTCCTCAAAAATTCTATCCCAGTTGAAATTTTTGGCATGCTTTAAATTATGTCTTGTTGAAGATGAACCTTCTTGTTAAGAATTTTTGAGTTCCTCTCAAAAAGTCTATCTCAGTTTCTTTTATGGGAGTATGACTGAGCTGTTGTGGCACCTACTATCCCGTTGAGGTAGGAATCAGGTCAAACGTAGCTCCCCTCTTGGAAGGTAGAGAAAGATATAAATTTAAATAAGAAAATGACCGAGGCCAACATAGGCCGCCTAAGTATCTCATTCTTGAGAATTCAGGTCAAACGTAGTTCATAACAGATAATAAAAGGGATAAGGGGACAATCGAGGCCAACATAGACTGCCTACATATCTCATTCTTGATAATTCAAGTCAAACGTAGTTCAATACAAAAGGGAATAATCTGATAACAAATATAGAAATGATTACAAGCAAATGATGCTATTGCAAGAAGGAAAGTTTCGAATCTTTAGACATATTGTGTCTTGATAGCATATAAATCGATCGTCAAGTTGTGGTAAGCAATGTTTGTGCGAAATCTTGACACATCGTTGAATATGTATTCTTCGACAGGTTGATGAGCTCTCTCCTCTGAGCCTCTATCGAATGGATACTGATTCTGACTTCTATGATGTTTTGGTCTTTGCTCAGATTCCCAGTTTCAAGCTGGCTTGAGTTGTTTAATTTGACAAATGGCTTGGATATCACAGTCTCTTCATCATACTCCTCTTTTGTTCATTTAGCTCGTGACATGACATAATATGAAAGATGTTTTTTAATAAAATCATAAATAAATATTGTTAGATAGCAAAATTTGATACAAGTAAAGTTGTGTAATAAAAAGAACTTTCATTTGCAAGAAAGAAAGAGAAACTTTGGCATAGCTACAGGGCAATTTACTTTTTTTTCTTCAAAATATTATGAGAGAATTAAAGCATAATAAAGTAAAATGATATAAAAGGTAGGACCTGAGCCTCTTTGGACTACCACCGATTTTGAAAATGACAGAAAAATTGCCTTTATCTATCAAGATGATTGAAGAATTTTTATGGAGTGGACGTCTAATCAATCATTTGTTCCTTTGACTCGGTTTCTTGTATGCCTAGTGTCTCAGTCAGCGTTTGAATAAATTCCAGATTCTTTCTATTAGAACATTGTCCTTGTCATGATTTGGCACTGGAAAAGATTGGTGCGAGTGAGGCAATGATTTTGGCAAATAATGATCGACCTCATTCTTCTTCTCAAGCATTAAAGCAGAAGCTTGGTATGGTATTATGATCACAAATTCAGATTCCTCTGTTTTGCTTGAAGAGGCTATAATTTTGTCAACATGGCTAGAGTTTGTCAGAATTACAGCTTTGTCCATACACCAATCTTCATTGACTTTTATTGCATTAATAGTCACCTGCTAATGATAGGGTAGGGGATTACTATTGACACTAGGAGTGACAATCAGAAGAGTGACAACCCTTTGATCAATCAAGTCCTAAATTTTGTGCTTTAGGTTGATAAAATTCTCAGTGATATGTCTCACGGCTCCCGAATGATAAGCACGTTTGTGGTTTGCTCTATAAAATGTCCCCAAGGGATGGGCTGGTCTTCCTTCTATAGGGCGGAGCATACCTGCTGCTTTCAATCTTTCATAAAGCCGGGTTCGACTTTCAACCAAAGGAGTTAATACTCGAGGAGTTCTCTTCACAAAATTTGGATGAATAATATTGCAATTACTCTTCAAAGATAGAGGTACCTGATAGTAGTTTGTAGGATTTTGGAAAGTAGGTGCTGGCATTTGGAATTTTGGATATTGTGAAGCTCGGTAGCTTGGAGGAATAATTTAGTAATTTAGCAATGCAGCTTGGTAACTTGAAGGGATATTTTGATAATCTAGCAATGGAGCTTGAACCTTTGGAGGGGCATTTTGATCATTTGAGAGCTGAGCCTGGAAATTCGATTGGACGAGAGGAACTAGATAGGGATATTGTGGAGCTTGGGGGTAGATATTGGATAATGAATGTTTTTGGCTATCAATTTTGACATGCTTTGATCTTGGTTCATATGAAATGGAAGAAACATTTTTCCTTTTCCTCCTCGATAGAACTAAAGGTTTTGTTTGAATAGTTATTCGGATAATTTTTCCTATCTCAAGACCATATTCGATAGCCTCACCAACTTTAACTATTTCGTTGAACTTTGCTCCTATAAGAGGCAACATCTTATCAAAGTAATCCGGCTCTTAAATATGTAGGAAGGCTTTGTTGATCTCTTGTTTGGTCATAGGAGGTCTAACCTTTGCAGCCTCTTTCCTCCAACAGTAGGCATATTCTTGATAACTCTTAGTAGATTTCTGTTTGATTTTCTCTAAAGAGTATCAATCAGGAACAATTTCGATGTTGTAAGAAAATCATTCGATAAAGTCACTGACCAAAACATTCCAACTGGACCACCGTCCCATTTCTTGGGAAGTAAACCAATCCAAAGCCTCTCCACTCAGACTTTGGTCGAAAAGTCGTATCAACAGAGCTTCATTTCTCTCAACTCCCAAAAGTTGGTTGCGGTAGACTCTAAAATGAACCAGAGGATTGTCGTCTCCACTATAAGTGTCATATTTTGGTACTCTAAACCCTTCTGGGAGGTCCAAATCCAAATGAGTGTTAAGATTTTCATAATTCGACCTTACAGTGTCCAGCATGTTATACAACTCCTTTATTGCACCTGCAATTTCTTTTCTCAAGCTTTGCTCAGTCATCTCCTCTTTGGCCCTCCACTCTTTCTCCTTCTCCTTAAAGGGGTTGGGTTCAGAATATGTGATGAGGGGAAGGTATGCTTCTGATAGTGTTGGAACATGAAAAATGACTTTTCGATGTATGGGTTGAGTAGTTGGTGGATTTTGAATGTTTGGATCAGGGATCTGATATGTAGATGGATATATTTAAGGATTTTTAGAAGTTAGGCTTTGAAGAGGAGGTGGTGTTTGGTGTGATGTGCTAGCATGATGGAGGCTAGGAGTGGTTAAGTCGATGACAGGAGTCTTTTGGATAGAAGTAGCAATCAAATATTTTGGAGCATGTTCGTTAGTTGGATTTGGAGGAGGAAAATGAAGTAGAGGCCTTTCATCGTCTAAAGCATGAGTATTACTGCCGATAGCTGGATTCGCGGAATCTTGAGTCTTTTGTATCTCATCCCTCATTTCAGTAATTTGTTGCATCAGTTGTGTAATCAGTTTGTTTTGTTCATCAATTGCAGAGTCCATGCCCTTACTATTCTCAGTAATTTTTTCTTTGCCTTTCGACAGACTTTGGTCAGGAAAGGAATCTTTGGAATTTTTAGACCTTGTAAAGTATGGATGTCCAGTCATTTTCTCAATACAGATCAATTCTAAGTACCTGTCAAATGAAAGATAATTCAAAAGATAAATGTGTTAGTGCTTGTTCATAATAAATAATGCAAAATATTACACAGAACAATAAACATATAATAGTTGTATTGTTCGAAGACATACTAACCCACAGATATAGAAAAATGACTAAATAGGCGAAATGTTGCCTATTTAATTTGAGATTTGTGAATCAAGGAAACATTTTACCAAGCTTCCCTCGCATCTTCTGAAATTTATGATTCTTTTGTAAGAATGAAGGAAGAAAAATAAGCTTTTTTAAAATGAGGGGCCGAGCCTTGAAAGGCTACCTACCTATCCCGCAAGGGAGAGAAATCAGGCCCTACATAGTTCGACTAGCTTGAATCTTTTTAAATTAAAAGAGAAAATTCACCTTTTGTCAAATGAGAAAGTAAAATTTTAGAATTTTGAGATTAAGTTCAAATTTTGTTGAGAGACTCAAGACTCAAAGAGTGTTTGGATGAACTTTTGATAGTGACTTGATTTTTGTGCCTAAGGGGATTCTAAAAGCTTTCAAAAAAAGTGGATTAGAAGTCTTCAAACAAAGCAACATAATCAAACAAACAGTTATAAAATTTAACACATAAATAAATATTGCACCTCCTAAATAGATATGTGACCCTTTTGAGCCAAGGGTAGGTCTAACGATTTGAAGGATGTATACCCAATTTGAAACGTCCTATTACCCCAAAATATTTATAAAAGCCTTATGAATATACTGAATGGGGATAAATGACATTGGGAAAGGGGAGTACAAAAGCCAATCCCATGCAGGGGTACAGTCCTAAGCTAAGTCGTCGTGAAAAAATCTCTTCTTTTTGACATCTTGGCGTCTCCGAACGTCTTTGGATGAAGTAATGCCTCATGAAGATCCTTCTTTGACCAAACTAAGCTTATTAAACAAATTACCAACCCAAATGGACAATGGTTCGTCAAAACATATACATCCTTCAAATATGAACACACAAGCATGGTCGTCCACTTGGGCCAGGGGCCACTATGGACTCAAGGTGAACTACTAATGGGCCCAATTTCCCTCAGGTATTGGGTCGACCTAGGCAAATGTTTAGGAGGAGGGATTTGGTTTAGATCTATCTTATGTTTTCTAAGATTTGGATTACTAGACAATAGGTTCCTGAGCGGACAACTTGAGTGGGGAGGCTACGCGGCCACACGGAAAAAGATCCGGACACTCCGCGCATATGCCAACTCTCCTAAATTTTGAATTTTTTGAAATAAGTTTGCGAGTGCGCAAAGCACACCTCACATGTATGTGTGATAGTGTCAATTTTTCAGAATTGGAGGAAATATGAGCAGAATGACAGTTTATTCGAATTTAAATAAATAAAGCAAATAAGAAAATTAAAGTTACCAAATGTTACAAAACAAATAGTTAGCCAAATAACCTAATCTAATGGTTAGAACCTAATTAAATCCCCAGTAGAGTCGTCATTTCTGTTATATGAAAAAAAATGACTTTGATTTCAAAAATTCAATTTATTACTTAATTAGTTTAAGTAAACTAAATTTTTAAAATTAAAATAGAGTCGCCACTTAATTTTTAGGAAAAATCAAGAAAACCCTTAAAATATTTTTAAAAGACTTAAACAGAAAAAAAAATTTAAAAATCCAAAGAAAAGGTTCATGTTCACATTTTCAATTCAAAAAGATTTTACGCACTTGAAATGACCGCTAACACTCAGTTGTCCGGCGATTAGAAAATTTTAATTAACTTTAAAAATTGATTTTATAAATGGAACTTGAAAAGTCTAAATTAGAAAGTTTAAAATACTGCATTATCTAATTTGACCAATAAGGACATTCGAAAATGATTTGAATAACTAAGAACTTTTTAAACCCGAAATGTATTTTTTTCAAATTAGAGAATCACAAACATCAAATTTAAATAAAAATAACATGAACCGTTTGACTTTTGGGTAATCAATTAGATTAAACTAAATTAGTTAGTGTTAATACAAATATCACAACACAAATACATATAATAAAATAATATGAGAGAAAATAATTAAGGGTATTGGACTTTGCAGGCCCAATTCAAAATCTGCCCTAATTCTAAAACTAATTGGGCCTGCTTAGCCCTTAAATCAACCCGCTGCTGCCCCTTGGGCCTCATAAACTGCTTTCCTTTCCCGTGAATTAATGGTGCCGACTCTAGGATATTGGGGTTTAAATCAACCCGGAAAGATGCAAGGAAGTAGAGTCCAATTGGGCTCAAGGACGAGTTCACATGAAAACAAAAGAAAATAAGGATTAGAACTCGTTTATCAAATACAACTACGAACAAGAGTTAATAGCTTAAAATATATCAAAACATCAAATGCAAATAAAATGGCCATTGCGGTTGCAATAACCAGAGGCAAAGTATTAGCAGCACTACAGCAACATTCTCACTGAGTTTAAACATTGTTGTCATAATATTATCACATCAAAGTAAAATAGACATGGTTGCAACGAAACAGTGAAAGAAAGAAAAAGCTACTAGACATGAAAATCTAAAAGAACACGAAGAAAGTCTAAGGAAGTCGAATCTAAAGCAACACATATTCGAATTAAAGAAAGATTTTTCCAAAGATAAACCAACTAAAATGAAGTCATCGAAATACAATATTGACACTTTATTAAGTGGAGATTCAAACATCAATTGTCACATAACAGCATTTGAGTTTAGCAAACCAAGCAACCAGTGATCAAATTTCACACTAAGACCAATACATAGTTCATTAAAAGCAAATACAACTCAAAGAAAACTAAAACAAAACGACAAACAGCAGCTTAAGACCGTGGCATGCTTGAAAACCAAAAAAAAAACTGAAGCGGGGTATGGGGATGAGAGAAGCTGGACATGCCAATAACAACCATGAGGTATCAAGAATCAACGAAAAATTTGAAGCATATGCAAACAAACCTAATATAAGCTAAGGGGAATTAATCATTGCTGCAATAATACTTAAAGCAACACAGTTTGATGAAGCCACCACCACTTTAAAACCATATTCGTCTCATAAACAAACATTTAAAGAAGTAAAAGTTTTAACTTCGGAATAGTAACAAGAAGTGCAGAGACAGCAGCCAAGAGAACTTAAATTCTCAAACCCAAAACATGTTCTGGATCCAAATTTAACACACATGAAAAGAGATTTTGAAACGAAGGAAAATGCATCATGTGGGCTGAAACAGGGTCGTTCACTTTGGATTGAAACAGGAGGCTATTCAAATAAGAAAAACAAACTGTCAACGTAGGCATCTAAACACTGAACGCCTATAATCTCTATAACTGGACACTAAACCATACACTAGAACTTGAAGACATGGTATAATACTTAAAGAAATGAACTTGTTTCAAAAATAAAAGGTATGAGCGTGGGGTCTAAAGAACCATTTAAAGAAAAGGAACATAAAACTCCAGTAGTTTCAGCCACCATCTAAGAGTCAGAAGTGTAATCAGGGACTTAAACATGGGTCTGCCCTTCTAACACAGCAGAGGAAAGTCAAGATGGACAGCATGTATGCCAACTTCAAGCCAAAAGATTACAGAGAAGTTTGAATGAAGTAAAAGATCTTGAATCTCAACCACAAAACAAGTAGAGGTATTCAAGATGCGATGCAACAACATAACAGTGACAGCGATCGAAATTACTCAACTGAAACAGGAAGATTTTCACATAATATAACTATGAACTGGAAAGCCTTGAAAATGAGAGCAAAACAAAGATGATAAATGTTCAATTGAGAATATAAGTAAACCTTGGGGCTTAGACACTTATAAGCTTATTTAACAATCAACAACTCAAGGTTTTGAGTTTTTAATGAGACCAAACAACGTGAAGAAAGAAAGAGAGTCCCAACAGTGAGCTGCACTATTGAGAAATCACAAGAATTAATGCAAAGATAGTAAGACCAGAACTCGATTACTTTATCAACTGCAAGCATATTATTGCACGTATTGAAATCAAATCAACCCAAATGCAGCAAAATCGGTATATTCAACTTGAGTCATCAACGAACTCGACCAAATACAGACCAAACTTCCTTCGTGCAGACAGTGAAATGAAAGTCGCGAGAAAAAGCTAAAAATTACCTTTTTGAGAGCAACGAATTGGGACGACGAGTTCTACACCATCACCAGCAACTCTAGTTTTAAGAAGCGAAAGACGAGTAGAAACCTTCTACTGCCGACGCTAATATTCTCACGATTTCAATGTTTCAGGGAAATGTTTTACAAATCTTGTGTCTTTTCTGGATTCCCCCAAAAAAACCGGCCTCTCCCAATGGTCAAGAAACAAGGGATTTTATAGCCCATAATTAGGGAAAAACAAGAGAGAAAACGGGTGAAGAACAGGCTGGAATTCGGCTGTGGATTTGAATTCCAGGTTCAAATCCTGGGAATCATTATGTCTCAACCTTTTATCCGTTAATTGCAGATTAAAAGTTGATTTAAGGGGCCACAGGCACTGGAGAGGCAGTTGAAGACGCGTGAGTGATTCTTCTAACCTAAATGTACTAGGAGAAGGGGAGAGGGAGCGACATAGAGAGAGAAGGAGATGGAAGGGTCGGGATCGATGGTGAGGAAGAGGATGAAGAAGATGAAATTGTGTGCGCGTATGTTTTTCTTGAAAGAGAAAACAAAGAAGGGAGAAGAAGGAAGTTGGGGGCGCGTGAGGGTTACGTATGTATGTATAGGTGTTATTGGTGTATCTTGAGTATAATTGGGCCGGGTTGGAGGGTTAAGATTGGGCCAATTGGCACAGAATAAACGCTCAAAATGGGTTACATGGGTATGACATTTTGATTTAAGAAATTAGTCACTTCAATTGCAATTATGACTAATTAGAATGTAATAATCGAGTTCAATTGACTAATTTGATGACAAGACGAATTAATATAAATTAGTTGAAGAGCTTTTAATATATAACCTGAAATAATTAAATTAATTATGAAATAATAACTCCTAAAAATAAAATTTATTCGAAATTTTTTTTTTTTGCATTTTTGAAATCTAATTATATCAAATTTGTAAAATTAAAAGTCCAACGATTGATTTATACTGTGGAGGGTAAAAATTGGGTATCAACAACAGTGGGAGAACATTTTCATGTTCTGGGTAGCCTTTTCACAACTGGAATGAAGAATTACTAAGCCTCTTCAAGGAATTAGACCCAAACTTTGGAACCCTCAACTCTTTCTTCTTCCTCTCTCAGAACTTACGCACTTAGAACTAGAAGATAATGGGTTTTTGAAACCCTTCATTGGAATAAAAGGACTTAAAACACATTTTGGGACTTGGGATAGGGTGGAGAATGACCAAAAGGCCCTTCCCGTAAAAGAATTAAAAACTTACACTGCGTAAACACATGTCCGCGTCGCGCTAGGGGCGCGGACATATATATTTTCTCGAATTTCTGAGATTTCTTAAGTTCCCGTCGAAAATTAAAAAAATCATAAGTGTGATTCCGCGCCCCAAGCGCATCGCGCCCTGGGCACGCATCCTCACTGTCTTAGGTCGAATTATGAAAAATTATTTTTCGACCCGGTTGCTCTAAAATCGGGTCAAGGCCATTCTCCCACTCAATTTTTCACACTGATCGCAAATCCGATCTCGAATTTCCCATCAAAGCATGGAAAGATACGTTGTGCGCATCATTAGTTCTAGATGCATTTTGGTAATTTTATGGAGTGTTACATGTCACACCCCATGCCCCGTTAGGGTGGACTAGCACCCGTTGCCGATAAGGCCCGGGAGAACCAACTCGTACTATACGTTTACTTATGCTTGTCACATGGTATTCGTACCTCTAGCATGCTTTAAGATAGATAAACAGTGATAATAAGTCGATCGGGAATGCATATGACTAGGCCGTT
>JAPFFP010043198.1:0-13444 GCA_026153255.1 Solanum medicagineum | reverse complement strand
GGTGTATAAACATATATTGATATTGTATAAATAGTGTATAAAATGTATATATAACGTACAAATAGCTATATAGTGTAAATGTAATATCAATATTGTACAAATAAGAATGTTATGTCTTGATATTGCATAAATGATCTATAGTCATGTATAAATATTACATGTATAATTATGTAATGTATTGATATCAATATTTATTTGCCCATTATGTATTTTCATCTTAATAAATAAAAAAATAAATTCAAAAAATTAAAATGACATAAATATTTATTTTTCAAAAAGAAGTGAAATAATTAAAAAAAGAAAGGAAGGGAGGTGGGGGGGGGATCTAAAAAGAGCAAAGAATTTTTTTTCTAAAGAAAAAGAATAACAATCTTTTTTTTTTTTTAACTTTTTAATAGCACAAATAAAAAAAATATATAGCAAATTGGTTATTTGGAGTAATTTTATAAAATTTGGATTAAAAAAAGGTAAACAAATTTTCCCTAAAAAAATTTCACACATCAAAAACCGCTTGGAGTGGCTGTTAATGTTGAGACAAATGTTCAAGTTAAGCTCACTAGTAGGGGTCAAGCATGTTACAAGTTCCTACCCTCATGTGAAATGCAATACCTACTAGAAGAGGTCAAGTTCATGTATTGTTTTCTATCCTCTAGTACAAGGTATATGCCCATGTAGGGATCAAGTATGTGAATGAGTTACTCATGCCATGTTGTCATGTCTTTTACAAGCTATTGATGTTGTGATTAATCTATGATTATTTCAAGTATTCTGTGGGATTAGACTTAGCACCGTTGAGGCTTAAGGTGGGGGCTCGACTCAAGGGGTCCTTATATAAAGTCTTAGTCTCTAAACTATATGCCACCATAGGATTATATTATTTCCTTAAAAGGGCTTTACTAGTGGATCCATCTAGGTCAAGTTACCCACAAAGTGGGCTCAAGTATGGTTTACCTTGGCAAGTAGACCACACCTTCTCAGGTGGTGTGTCATGCATCAGGATTCCAAGTAGTAGCTCGCTTGGTCTTATATGCCGGTTAAGGTCTCCTCCTACATATGTATGTTATATTATGCAAGTTGAATGTTTACATGCATGTTTTAATACAAGCATTGATCATACATGTCATATTGAGTATAGATTCATTGATTATGATTATGCATCTTGATTATTATGGCTTATGTCTTTGTTGCATTGCACCCCGCATACTTAGTACATTTCAAGTACTAACCATACTCTATGCCTACATGATATCAACATCTAGGAACCGAAGCTCCTATTAACCATCCTCCCCCACGTGAGCTCACAAGTTCCAACATCAACATCTGACTCTAGTCTATGAAGCCTCTATCACTATTAGGTGGTGCCAATCATAGACTCATAGCTACCTCAATCAAAATAAAAAGATAAGCAAAACTAACTCCAAAGTATGATGAAAATAATGTAATAAGTACTCCGAAGTAGGGGAGGCTCACCAATCTAAACGCTCGAAGGTCCTCAACGATTCGCCTGTTGATGACCTCTATCCTGCGTATCTACATCATAATACGATGCAGTCCAAAAGGGGATGTCAGTATTTGGAATGTACTGGTATGTAAAATAGCTCAGTGAAACCGAAACAGGTAGAATAATATAGAAACAACAATCAACATCAAGGATAGTAAAAATCAACATGTCAAATGTCTATCTAAAGCAAGAATAAAGAGTAGACAAGTGACCCGTCAACTCATCAACCACATCAAAAACTCATCTCATATTAACTCGTCTCACCATCTCATCCTATCTCATCTCACCTCATCTCGACTTAGATTACTCAGTTTGGGAACTTTCTGGGAGTTTCTCTTAACCGACAACAACCACTTATGAGTCAGGGGTTGTACAACAATCACGCTAATGTTGTCACAGTCGTCTCTTACTTTCCAGGTAAGGGACGAATATGATCCACAAGGAATCTGAACTTAGCCATCCTCTATTGATTTTAGGGATGTAAACTCGAGAGGGGACCATGAGATGTAATGGTTCAATCCTCTCTTACGCTGGGTTGGCGTAGGTAATGAGTGCAAGTGAGACTCACTCTTACTCATTTCAATGTTGACGCTCCTCCCAAGATTCAATGTTCATAAGACTCCTCGTCACTCAAGTAGCCTCACGGAGGCACTAATCGTCTCAATTGGTCTCATGGAGACTCTCATCATTTCAATTAGTCTCATGGAGACTCTCATCATCTCATTAGCTCAAACTCAAGGGTCCTCTACTATTTCAGGGATTTTAACTCATCTCAGTGAACTCAATTCTCATTTTAGAACTCAAGGATTCAAACCATCAATTAGGAGAAGTCGTTTAGACATAACATCAAGAACTCAATTATGAAGACTCGTAGGATCGTCGAGCTCAAATAACTCAACCTCATACTCACATCAAGATTCCCATCATCATACTTACATCAATGCTCTAGACTCCATCCCTAGGTTCATTCATGCATACTTTCAAAAGTTAACATATAGGATTTATATAGTATCTCATGAAAAGTATTCAATTCAAGAAAACAAGTTTGTGATAATCATCAACATATGAAAACACATGTAGTAGATACAATTTTCAAGAAAATAATCAAGAAAGTATTTCAAGAAACATATATGGGTACTCATGGACTCTCAACTCATCTATGATGATCTATGGGACACATGGGAGAACGATTTCAAGCTTTCGTTTAGCCTTACATACTTGGGATAAAGCTCCTCAAATCACCCATCAAGAATTCTCCAATCTCACGTTCTTCTTTCTTCTCTCTCTCTAAGTCCTAACTTTCAGGTATTGTGAAGAAGGACTTAGAATGGGGTTTTTGACCTTATTTACTCCTCAAAATGACCTAAATGGGTCGTGGGTTAAGTTTAAAAGAGGTGGGAAAAAGTCTAGAATGCCCCTCAAAAGATTTAAAATTTTAAACTTTGGTGGAGCAGGTCGGGATCACCGGTCCACGACGTGGATCGGTCGCACACCTCTGAATTTCAGAAATTCAATCCCATCAAAAAATTGGGAAAATATATAAATGTGGGTCAGCAATGGGTCCACGTCGTGGAGCGGTCGAGTACCCTCACTGTTTTAGGTCTGCAATAGGTTCGCGTCGCGGCCCTATCACGTACCCTTATTGTTTCTGGTCAATTTTGCGAAAATTATTTTTTGACCCTGTTGCTCTCAAATCGGGTCGAGACCATTTTCTGACTCAATTTTCCGCAATGATTGCAAATTTGGTCTCGAATTTTCTATCGGAGCTTTGAAAAACGTGTTACGCGCACGTCTCCATTCTAGGAGTATTTTGGTAATTTTACTGGGTGTTACAAATAATCATCAAGAAGTAGCCATAGCCGATATTAAAACCATGGACTTCCAAAAAGTATCAGTGGCGCTTCTTCCTGCAGGTTCATGAGCCTAGGCCTATGTGGTAGTAGTTTCCTAGTTGGGTTGGCATATGTAGGCACAACACCAGAGTTTGGTTAGCGCATGTCACGATCCAATCCTACGACCTAAACGTGACACAGCGAATGGGGAACCCTTAGGGACCCCAAACAATCCTCTTAGCATATCGTTCATCCATCCTTAGATTCGGAAGCAAAATAGACATCAACAAGTGACATTAATAAAAAAGGAAGTGGGCCTAAGGGCAGTTTTTCATAATCATACAAACATAAGAAGAGTCAAGCTCGAAAACATAGACAACTATATTGTCCAACAACACCTCTACATGAAATGGAGCGGGGCCAAGACACTTTCCCGACTCACCCTCAAATGATAAGTGTCCAAAAGTTATACAAGTCTTAGTAAAGAAAAGGCATGAAAGTAAATTAGATATTGTCCCCGGAGTTGAGGACTCACCAAAGGCTTCTTCAAACAAACCAACTAGCAATAGTCTCCGGGTGCCGGCCACCTCTTGGGTCCCCTCCCTGGGCGCGACATTATTCCAACTAAAACCACTGGCCAACTAATCCGGATTTGTACCGTGTAGGGTCCGGTAAAGTGGGAAGTGCTCCCTACCGGGAGTTTCTCCATTTCCAGGCTTGAACCTGAGACATCAGATATGTGGTTAAGCATGGGATTCCATCCGTCCCTCCACATCCCTTGGTGGTATCCCATCATTTAATGTTACTATTGGTCATTCACAAATGAATTATATTCTGCTTCTAAGGTGCTATTCCTGCATTTTCATTTTATTATTCGATCCAGAATACAAACTTTCTAACATAGAATTTCTCTGTTAAATTACTTATTTCACCTATTGTTGTTGGCAGCTTTTTAGTGACAACGATGGGTTTGGTGATGCCATGGAGCTTAGGATTGGCAATAATCGATGTAATTTTATTGTTGGCTAAACAGCCATCTAATCAGCCAAGAGATTTGTCAGCTGTTGTTTTAGGAGATTGGTTAAGTGCCTTGATATATTTACTGACAATTCAACTGGCTAATCATGTTCTGATCAAATAGCATATTATTGGATTCAAAACAGGTCCTTTCGGTTCTGTCACTGGCTGTGGCGTGTTCCACAGCAAGTGTGGCAGATTTCCTACCTTATAGTATTAGTTATATCTCTGGTGGTTGTCTCTTGGTTTAATTTATGGGGTCCAAAAGAGAGACCATGCGTAAAATGTTGCCAATCTCTGAAAGGGTTATAATGATACTTCAAGAAAGTTCACTAATCGTGTTAAAGTATTTGGTCTATTTATAAACGACGGAATCACAATCTAATGCCTTGATCAACTTGGCAACCCCCTTTTCTATCCCCACGGAGATTGAAGTCTCTATCCATGACCAGATATCGAAAATCAACATACAATTTTTCATAGTAGTTTAGAGGCATCTATTTTATGTTATTATTCTTCGGAGTTTCATGTCTCAAAAATAACATTGCAAGAGTAGCAATTAAATTCTTGTCATGCCATTTTTCGCGTTTTGGTTTGAACAAGAGAGATCTGTTTCATTTTTGTGGTTCAACGTAGCTCAAAGTTTATAGTAATTACTATGACTTAATAAATGATAATCGAGTTCTTTTACATCACAAAAAGTATAAAATTCTAATTATTGAGAATACATCTCAAATTAAAGTTACTTTTCCTTAAACACATACTACATGACATGCAACTATAGAATCATAGCATTTGATTGGTTGAAACAATTTGCAACACCGTACCATTATGGTTTATCATCAGTTTGGACACATGGATCAATTGATTTTGTTCCTGTCCTAATGCTTGCATCACCTGCATTTCATCAAGGAGAAAATATATAAAATTTGACAAAATATAAAATTTCTAAGTTTCAATTGATTTTTTTTATGTCAAGGGGAATCTGTTGTCGTTATCTTCTAGGTGCACATGGGGTAAACTCGCGCTTCTATGGAATAATTCGCAAATCACATAAAAGAGGTAACTCGCACTAGGCAAGCCCAGTGCGACGAGCTCGACCCGAAAGACAAGCTCCTTGCTTTCGATTTCAATTGAAATTTTCATTCAAAATTTGAATTATCCATTAAGAATTTCAATTTTTTCTTAGAAAATATCCATAAAAATAATATAATAAAGATAAAAAAAGAATGAATATGAGAACATATATTGATGAATAGCCAGCAAAGAAAACAGAGCAAGGCAAAGTAGTAGAACTGATTGAAAGGAGAATTTTGTGGTGGCCATGATAGGTATGATTTAGTGCTAAAACAAAAAGACAGTGAGAAATATTTATGAAATTGTCTAAAATATATAGCAATTAAAACTACTTAATTTTGGTAATTGACACAAACTAATGGTTTATTAATCAAGTTGTTTCCTAATCTATGTTTTCATATAATTTTTTATATAAGAATTATTTCATGCCTACAAAATTGGAAAACAAATTAAATTTATCCTACCAATTTATTCATTATTTTTATAAATTATTTCATTTCCTAAAATAACTCTTCCATTTCCTGTTACTACTATCCTCATTGGTATCTTTTAATTTATTTTCCTAAATTTCCTTTTTATTTTGTTTTACTACTTGGTAGGGGTATTCAAGGGTCGGTTTGGATCGTTTATTGGTCAAAATCAAAACCAAATCAACTTAATTTCGGTTTTTAAACTCTCAAAATCAAACCAACCCAATTATAATATACATTTATCGGTTTGGTTGTTATCGGTTTTGGTTTGGTTTGGTTCGATTATTCGGTTATTAACCATACACAAAAATAAAAGTAATAATACATTTAAAATGGAGAAAAAATGACAACAATCCGTTCAAAACGAATAATAGTTAGAACGACTGATATTATAGAACTTTCAATCACTAAATTTACTGTGAAAAAGGTTTCAAAATTCAACATTTTTGGGCCTAAAAGAAAGAGCTAGTGACATTTCTAGTCCCACCAAGATTTGTCATAGACATTCATATACATAAACCTAATAAGATAAATAATCTCGTTTTGAGCACTTATACTTTCATAAGTAGATTAAAAAATAAAAATTATTTTTATAAATAATGTATTATGTATGTATAATTATAGATATATGAATATAATTTATTTGTTCGGTTATTTTTTTGACTTTTTCGGACTAATCTAAACCCAAATCAAATACTATCGATTTCTAAAAAACTAAAACCAAACCAAACCAAAACCAAAACAAAATTGACTTATTTAATCAGTTTGATTCGGTTCTTCGATTTGGACCAATTTCTATCCAAACCGTGAACACTCCTACAATTCTTGGTATATGATGAAGATCATAACTGATTACAAGTAGAGCCATCAATATGGACTAGGCGCGTTGGTCCAGCCTGGCCTAATCCATGATTTAGCGGCGCTGGGTTAAGATTTTTGGAGCCCACTTAAAAATTGAGTTTTTTAGCCCAACGTCAATAAGCCTGCTAATTTGTGGGGCTTTTGCAATAAGGGGTTGGTCCGTGGGCCAAACTAAAAATAATTTAAAATAAAAATAAAATACAATATTAAAAATAATAAGAGTCCAAACTCAACATTCATTTAAAAATTTTAAATATTAAAATTTATATACAAATTATATTTTTATAATATGTAATAATAATACTAATACCATGTAATATTGTCTTGTTGCTATTTTTTTTGATATTTTTTTTAAAATTATAATTTAATTTAAAATTTTATTAAAAAAATATACTTCTCAGAATGTGGGCCGACATGGTAAGGCCCGCAGTCCGCGTATTGATAGGCTGAGCTAGCTGTTTTCTAGCCCACAAAAAAATAGATCAGCTCGGCTTGACCCGTCAAATTCCAAAGAGTATATGGACTAACCCGGATGGGGTGGGCCAGCTAATATCGATAGCTATAATTACAAGTTATATTTTAGTTTGGTATGTGATTCTAACAAAATCTTAATTTTTTGAATTAAAACGAGATATAAAATTTAAAAAATTGAGAAATTTGATAAATATAGCGTTCCTTGCTCATAAAAGGTGTCATGTCATCATTTTATGACGTAAATTATATGGATAATATAAAATTATACGTAGTTAATATCATCTGATCTGGTTATAATATATTAGTAATTTATTTATTGCTTTTTTCTAATTCCATTAGAAGCATGAGTCAAAATCAAGCTTCCTTCCTCACATTTATAACCACGTAATATGCTTAGTGTGACACCCCCGTGAAAAGATCAAAATACCCCTAGAATTGACCTTGTGCGTAACACGTTTTTCCATGTTTCATTTGCAAATCTGAGATCGGATTTGCGATCAGTGCGAAAAACTGAGTCAGAAAATGGTCTCGACTTGATTTTAACGTGACCGAGTCAAATTATTCTTTTTTTCAAAAAAATGCAAGACAGTGAGGTTCCCGCGCCCCTTCAGTGACGCACTAGGGGTGTGGAGCCACAGTTTGATTTTTCTCGAAATTCGACGAAAACGAAAAATTTGCGAAAATGTGTCCTAATGTCGCGCACTAGTGCAAAATGAACCTGTGTTTCTTCTTTTTATGGGGAGGGGTAGTTTTAACCTTTGCCACACCCCATAATCCTAAACTAGTCAGTTTAAGACGAATTTAAGTCCAAAAATGCTTATTTTATTCATTCGTTCGTTCAAAACAAGAAAACCCTCCTAAGAAAATTCAAGCGTAAAATAAAAAATGGTTAGGGCCTTCAAGAAAATTCCTTAAATTCTCCAAGAGTTCTTTCCAGGTATGTAAGGCTACCTTAAAACTATTATTTTTGAAGAATATCTTTGAAGATGGGAGTTCGTTTTCACCCATAAACTTTCAAGTACTAGTTGAAGTTAAATCCCTGTAATTTTGTGAATTATGTTAATTCCCATGGTACGTATATATTCTTGATGAATATTATGATTCTTGATTTTCTATATTACTCAATTAAAGTATTGTTATTCTTGATGAATATTATGATTCATTGTTGTTGAGGTTTCTTGAAAATCTTGTTACTATTTCAAGAAAAGAAAGGCTAGAGAAGTTCATTTTAAGAATTGGTTCTTGCATATTAGCTAAGTAACTTAGCATGTTTTGAATCATTTGAGTTGATATTAGTTTTTAATCAAGTTAAAGAACTCAAATAAGAAAGCTAAGTAGTAAGTTGGGCCAAGTCCCCGAGAAATCAGATTTCAAGAATTCAAAATCCTTAAGTATGAGCTATATAAAGATCATTTTTGGGAGTAATATTGAGCACCGATATGGGTGAGAGTAGAAATAATTACTCGAACCCCATAAACTATGTAGCCAGCATTGGATAGGATTGTACCACAGTACATTCTTCATTAACCACTGAGATGACCCAGTTTTGGGATGGATCCACTCCCCTAGTTCTTCGTCCCCTACCCTGGCAAAGTACGTGACGACTATGACAGCGTGGGCAAGACGCTATATCACCACGAAGCTAATAGTAGTGGTTGTCGGTTAGAGAAACTCCCCAAGTTAAGAGATATATTTTACTTACAAGTTTCAACATGTTAATTTCAGCATACCAAGTATTTATTATCATTGTTACTTCATTATGAGATATGTTTATGTCTTTTAACAAATGTTATGTTATTCTGAGTTACCGTATTGCCCATCTTACATACTGTACATTCCACGTACTGACGTCCTTAGGACCTGCATCATTTTATGATGCAGACGCAGGTAATAAAGTTCCTCAACAGCCGCTTTGTTGAGAACCTGACAACTTTCAGTCTTTTGGTGAGACCTCTTCTCAGTCCGAGGCTCTGGAGTTATTTATGTTTCCTTACAACATTTATTTTTAGTTCTGGCTACTTGGGGCCTGTCCCAGTAGTCCTTTCAGACAGCTTTAATAGAGGTTCCATAATTATGCGTCAGTATTCTAGTTCCAGTTTATTCAGTATTGCTTATGCACTTTCACATTCAGTTTATTCAGACCATTCATGAGTTAGCCTGTTACTTTTATAGTTTTCCCCTATTGTTTAAGTCTTCCGCTGAGTAAGTAGCTAGGCCAAGTGGTTCGCTTGGGAGCAAAAATTTTTGGAGTGCCGGCCACATCCAGGGTGTAGGCTCGTAGCGTGACACTTAGCCTTTATAATTACGTAATATGCTTAGCCTTATTGTTGAAAAATTGGTGCAAACTATGTTTAAAGTGAATAATATCGCACGATATTAAAAATATCTTTGAGTTATAAATATCACATTTTTAAAACGTGAACTATAAAGTTATGAGAGAGAATATTTTTTTATATATATATAGTAGATGTCGAATCTTCTTGAACTAGTTCATATGTCTATGCTAGTTCTTCAGATTTTGAACTATATTTTATTTTAACTATATAGAAGAGCCAACTTGGGACGACCAAGGGCATAATAGTAATTTCGTGTTAATAAAAAAATCTTCTAGATACATACAAGCACCGACGTTCTTCGTTGCATGATTGATGCAACATATGATGTATTAAATTGAAGTTGAAAATATTTGAGTAAAACCGCTAAAGATGTATCATGTATTCCGCTGCACAAATTGATCAAGAAAACTTACGAGTGACTGCAACTGCATTCGACTTATAGCTATTTTGATTTCCACTAATCTTACTTTGTATCCGACTAAAAATCTATTATCAGCATATCAGACTAAGGTCACCATCTAAACAATATAAGAGAATGAGAACTTACTTTCATCTTGAGGAAGGATATATTTGACAACTCTTCAATGTAGCTACAAAGGAAGAGATGTATTAGGGTGGACTTGAAAAAAGTTAAACAAAATTCTCGAAGATGATCTGAGCATCTTGCCTCCTTAAATAGAGATAGTTACAGAGAAGAACCCAAAATTTGATTTGAAGGTATCCCCTTTTTATTTAATGATTAATCATTTTATATCTTAACTCATGACATTTAATTCTGGGCCTTTTTGGTGCCATTCTTAGCGGTTGCCAAATGTATCGTAATTTACTTGAAAACACTTATTTTTAATGTTCCAGACACAATTTACACATATTAGATGATACTTGGTTCAGTCATCATAAGACCTTAACCTTCTTTCTTGATAAATGCATATTCTCTAACTGCTGATTGCGATTGCTTTAACCATGCGCAAAGAGTTGAAGTCCATTCACTGGTCTATTTCCTTTGCAAATGTACACAGATACAGAAAATGTGCTGCCTTTGAAAAAGCTAACTTTTGTATCTGAGATGTTGGATATATGACCTATTTGAACACTTGTTTTTCCCGTAAATATCAACGGAACCCAAACATAAGCCGTAATTATAATAGGTGGACTTAACTATACACAATCTGCTTATTTCTAAAAAGAATGAGACCCACATTTTCCTCCAGTCGATCATCTGCCCTCCCAATAATAAAAAGGAAAACAATGCGGAAGAAGGAATGAAATCTGATGCAACTGAGAAAGCAACATTGCACCTTACAGAACAGTATCCAAGCTTTCTCCCTCCGCTTTCAAAAACATTACAACTCTTCTTTTATGACTTTTCTTGATGGTCTTTGGCAGTAGAGTAACCAATTCCATAAAAATTTGTAAAGAATCGTCATGTTTTAAAACAGTAACCAAATATCCTCTTAAGGCCATATTAGCTCATACATCAGGTCCTACCTCTTGTCTGAAGTTGGAAGGAAAAATCATGTTACTGCTGGTGCCCACAAATAACTCTTTACTACCAGAATGTAGTGATGCATGTTCCATTTTTTATAGAGTAAATGCTCCTTGGATATCAAGTTGAAAGTCTTAGACATAAATAATTGCACTTGACTACATCTTTTCCTTGGTAATTTGATTATGAGTCATCATGTTATGTTCCAACTCCAAGAAAAGGTGTTGGATAAATTGCAAGAAGAAAAGTACCATTGAGCCTGCATGTGGAGTAAAATGTTCATCATGTCTTGCGTGGTGAAGGTAATGGAGGAAAATGGTAAACACATCCTTTCTTGAATTATCTCAATATGAGTAAGAACCATTTTAATTTTTTTATTTATTAATATAGATTGTAATTATGATGAGGAATGAGAAGAAGAAATGTAAAATAAAATGATATATACTAGAGATCTTCTGAATATATGTCATTTCTATGTATCTTTCATTTTTTTGGAATTATCAAGTAAAGTTTTCAATTCCAATAGCATATGTCATTGATACCCGTTTATGCTACTCCCTTTACTGATGCTCCTGGTTCATAAACTACTTTGGTGTCCCATGTGTTCAATGTAGACACTTACCTTAAGTATCTTAAAAAAATATATATTTTTTGTTACTTCATAATTCACTTTTATTTTATTAGTCGTCTAGTCCGGATTAGTAAGTGTAAGTCTCTCTAATATGCACGGGCAATAACTATCATATATATATATACACGTTTATTCTTGTAATCCAAAGGATAAAAGAACTGATGTGGCACCAAGATCTCAATTTATCAAACCTATAGATATTAATGTGAGTTTCATGCTGCATTAAATCACATATCTTTGTGTTTCCTTTAATAAATAAATGTTGGCGATTACATGTTATTACTAGTTTTACTGACTGCATTGCACGTTTATTTCTTGTTATTATTATAAATTTTATATTGCTAAATGTTAAAATTTAATATATATAATGAAATATAATATTCAAAATTTTCAAGCTAAGTGTTCAAGTGAGCAAGAGAGCGAAAACGTACCGACGAGTAAAAAAAACACAAGTGCATTAAACAATAGAACGTACCCAAAAGAAGTAGAGATCAATAGTAAACGTTGATAGTTTCCTTCTGCTTGAAAGTCTTATGTAACACAAATTTTTATTGAGCGACACTACAAAATATATTGTTTTCCCTTTATCTCGGGAATTACGTCGGCTTCTCGTGAAAGTTAAAATTAGCCAACTCATTAAAATTTCACTTCATCGAACCTACTTGCTTGGCAAATCGATCCTACTGCCTTCTAGATACAAAGTACATATATCACACATATGAGTCAGGCCTATCGGATTATCAAATCGACAGAGGAATATTTTTGATTTGTTGAGAATCAGAATTCATAATCCAAACTACAAGAAAACAATCAATTTATGGAGGTTATTTTGTCAAACTGTGGCGGTTTAGGGACTCCACAAATATAATTACGGCGATTTTTAAAAACGCTACAATTATCCTTGCCACAAGCATATATGTGGCGGTTTTAGTAAACCTCCACGACACCCTCCACAAAATGGCTTTTAAAATTTGTGGAGGTGTCACGACCCGGACCTAGGGCCTAGATGTGATACAGCGTATGGGAACCCAAGAGTCCCCAAACAAGCCTCAAGATACCAAAACTCTCACGGTTGGGAATCATAATCAACAATCAACACATAGTTCTAAGGGACGGGAAAATAGGACTCACGCCATGGGGGCATCACGGGGAAAGGGTTAACATGAATTCACATAACACATAACACATAAATACCAAGGGGTGGGTATGCAGGACTCACGCTATGGGGGCAATTTGGGACTTAGGATCTTTCCATCAACATAAGAGCAAGTCATGTATCGGTACTTAGATAACCAAATACATAAAATAGACTTAACCATAACTCATAACACATACATCGTAGAGAGGTTTATAAGGTATCCAACAATGCCTCTACATAGATGGGTCGGGGGCCAAGACATACCCCGGGCTCACTCTCAAGTACGAAAATGAAAGAAGTAGCATAGATAGATGGATGGTGGTTCGTCCTTGAAAGATAGGACTTACCACTTCAAGCACAACCAGAATCCAAGCTAAGTGTCGAACGGTAGATGATCAAAGTCCTCGGTCCCTACATGGTAAAATCATGTATGCAAGAGTATGCATTAGTACGTTTGAATGTACTAAGTATGCGGGGTGCAATGCATGTAACTTACCAAAACCTGCATACAAATGTTAGATGACAAGACACATAATATAGAAAGAGTTGAATATCAAAGAATGTAATATAACGAGATTCTATGAAAGTTATAATGCATGAAATGCAATTGATGCACTCATA
>JAPFFP010043197.1:0-13444 GCA_026153255.1 Solanum medicagineum | reverse complement strand
TCTATTTCACTCCTAAAATTAACCCCATCTCCCTAAATTTCCCAAACTTCAATTCACAAATAACACTAAATAACTAAGTTTTGAAGAAACAAGAATACAAAGTTTAGGACACTCACTTGTTTTCTCCTTCCTTCTCCCTTCCTCCTCCTCCTCATTTGGCTAAGTGTGGAAGAACATAAATGTTCTTACTTTTAAGACCAAGAGGCCCTATATATAGAATTCAAGTTTCCAAAATTGCATCGTAAGGGCTCCAGCTTAACCTATTTATGAATTAGGTCCCCGAACTTTTCTGTTTTAATCCAATCGAGGACTTCCGACTCCAATTTAATTATGCACGCCAACTTTGATTGATACTCTAATCATGCACCGAAAATGTACTTAAGTTCACACTACATAACATCCACAACAAAATTTCTCAATTGAATAATTATCCGTAAATTTAAAGAAATACGGGGTCTAACATTTTAGTCCAAAAACAAGAATTTATTTTGGGCCTTTTCTCAAAATATTTTACTAATATTAGAGACGAAATGAAGAAAGCCCCCAAAGTTTATAATAAAATTCATGTAAACTAAGTTAAATTAAAAACCAACAAAATCACAAATAAAAGATGAATTCAAATTGAAAAACAAATAATACTATATTAAGTTAAAAAATTTACATGGATAAGTTCAAAATCAAACAAAATCAATAAAAATATTCGAATAGTTTTATAGAAATGAAGGAAAAAATGAAAAGAAAAAAGAGTTTGAGTGTGTAGATGAATAATGAGAGAATTAGAGGGTGAAAAAGTGTGATTCTTTTAAAACTATATCCACACCATTTTCTATGCCATTTCACAATTATTTTTAAAATTACATGTCAATATTTTTGTTACACATACCACTAAGTAGATCAAAAAGAAGTACCACTAAATAGATCAAAAAGAAGTTTAAAATATTATGTTTTGATGAGTTCAGTAGTACAATATATGCAGTTAAGTAAAAGTGTTCAGAATACAAAAGCATATAACAAGTATATGTGAAACAAATATTGGAAAAAGATGCATCCTGTCATAATCTCTAATCTAGGAGCTTCTCATATACGGAGAAATATGATAAAGGCCAGGAAGGAGATAGAGCACGAAATTTGATAGCAAATAAAATCTGATAGTTCAAACTTCTGATTTGATAACTGAACTAAGTTGGGGGTATTGTACTTTATTGAAGAGGCTGAAGTTCAGGGTTTTATAAGTAGTGGAGGTTGGGCAAGGGACAAGTTGCATGAGGTTCTCTTAGAGGAAATGATAGATTACATAATTGGTAGTATTACACTTTCTGCTGTAGTAAATTCAGTGGACTAGAGCATGGTGGATGGGAGAAACTTTAGGCTCTTTTACTGTTAAATCAACTTACATAATTTTAAGGAGGAAGAGATAGGATCAACACTGGACCAAAACTATATGGATCAGAGGACTTTCATTAAAAAATGTTTTGTTCCTATGGAAAGTATGGAAAAGGAAAATAACAACTGATAATAATTTAAAGAGGATAAAAATTCAAGTGGTGTCTAGGTGCTATTGCTGTGGAAAAAGGAGATGGAATCCATGAGCCATTTATTTCTAACATCTATCATAGCCCAAAAACTATGGAAGCAGTTTGCGACTTGTGCAGGAATCTAGGTTGAAGGAATGCACCTATAATAATTAATATACAGTTGGTGGGACTTCCAAGGTTCAACAAAACTAAAGAAGTTAATACAGATTATACCAGTTATTATAATGTGATAATTGTGGAAAAGAAGGAATACGCAAAGGCATGTGAAGAATTACTCTTACAATTGGATGCTATTGGAGTGTCACCAAGTTATATTTCCAATTTATTAGGAGTAATTTTCCTTGGATAAGAAGAGTTCCATCTCAGTGGGAGAATATTGTAGATCTACTCAGCAATTATAGACCTAAGTTGTATTTCAAAAAAGTCATTTCGAGGCCTACATGGGGAGGGGGGAGGGGGTTGGGTTGTATGTAACACTAATGGAGCTAGTAAAGGCAATCTTGGGAATAGTGTGTATGGGTACTATATAAAGAGTGAAGAGGGGAGCATGCTTTATGCTGAAGCATATGACATTGGATTGGCTATTAATATGAAGGCTGAGGCTATGGCGGTGTGGAAGACACTATCCTATTGTGTTGAAAAGGATTTTCCTAAAGTGCATATCCAAACAGACTCACTAGCACTCAAATACATGCTTGCGGGAGAATTAAAAGTACCATGAGAATTGATTGAACTGATTGAGCACATACAAGATATAATGCAAAAATTGATAGTTAATATCATATACATATTTTGTGAAGCCAATCAACTTGCAGATTGTATAGTTAACGAGACATTCAAACATGAGAAAAATTGTTGTATCAAACTTTTTACAATTGTCAGCTACAACCAGAAGGATAATAAATACAGACAAAAATCAAATCTCGGTACTCAGAGTGAAAACTAGACACATTGCAGATAGTGGAACATAACACATAGGCATAAACAAGGATCCCAAAATACAACTATGAAAACTAAATGAGGTGCATGGGAGCAAAAATCTGTAAATAGGGGGAGTATATACACAATTACTACTGAGGTTAAGCTAAATCTTAAGGTTGTGCAAGAGCTAAGACATCATCCATAAAAAAGAAGGGTTAAAGGTCATCAAAAAATATGCAAGACATCATATGCGACATGCAGGTGCAAGCACATCCATGAATATGTATAGATAACACCAGTTCCGACAATAGAACTAACACAACTAGAAACCTCAACATCTAGAGCAGTGTTCTTCCATAGAAGGCTATCAGATTTTTTTGAAAGGTGGAAAGATTAGAAAGGGAAAGAAGGGGCTACAAGGATCTAGAATACCCGAAGTTATAAGGTCGGTATCTGATATCCGAATTGAGCTTCTAGATTCTCTTTTTAATTGGACTTTGAAATCATTTAATAAAATGAGCCTCCAGCCCAACATTTAAAAAATATTAGTCCATTGATTTAATTAATATGAACAACTAGTATTTTCCTAATTAATAAACAACTAGTGGTTACAACCACAACTACAACAATTAATTATCTAAGTTTAGTTATTCTTTCTCCCTTCTAATCTAATAGAGCAAACATCCTATTGAACATGACATCAATTCTTTGATCCTGATAAGGGAAGACTTTGGATTAGAAGTTTTCAAGTGTAATCTCCACTTATTATGTTATCAAACTAATGTACACACTAAAATAGAACAGAATGAGAGTTAAAAGAGATAACGGGTTAAAGAAATTATTTTTAATATTTTGATCAAAATATTTTTGCTTACCCTTAAAAGGCACAATTGCATTTTGAGTACGGTGTAACCTAATAATATAAATATAAAGAAATAGACTATAATAATTGAATGGTAAATGATAAGTAGATTAATAACAAATTAACAAAGCATGAAATCCTAAATATGGATTTTGCCTTGACAAAGAGTTCAAAACCCTAAAATAACGTAAGCTAAAAAGTCTTGAATACAATGATTTTGCTGCTATAATTGTGGAATAGTGAGTAAGTGATCATTACAAAAAAATGACAAAATGATTATTTTTGTATCTAAATTCTATAATTTTGTTGTCATAAATCTTGCTCCGATCTGATCCCTTTATTGTTATTTATTTTCATTCATAATTATTGATAGGGATCTTAACATCTCGTGTAACGACTGTTTAGTCTATGCCGGATAATTTCTTCTAATTGGGATATGTTCGGTACTAATAAAGGAAGCATTTTTCGAAAACATATTTTTTAAATTTTTTATATTTGATTGGCTTAAATATTTGGATAATTTATAAATATCCCAGATTGAGGGAAAGAAATTTCAATAATTCCCTACTATTTCTATAAATCTCCAAAATCCCTGTTTTTCATTTTTACGCTTGATTCACTTGAACCTTTTTCTCAAAAAGAAGAGAGAGAGCTCTTCCCCCAATTTATCCTCTCTCTCTTTCACCATTGCCATGGACGGAGCCGCCGACATTCAAGTCAACATCGCGGATGGCGGTGGTGAACCAGTCGGAGTTCAGATCCAACAGAGTAGGCGTTGTACTCGTCTCCGGCGAGCTCTTCCTCTTTTCTCTTCCATTTTGAACTTGAACTTGAAGTTCACCTAGATCCATTTTGAACTTGAACTTGAAGTTCAAAGTTAACCTCAAACGATCCTCTTCAAGTTCAAAATTACCCAGATCCAAAAATATCAAAAAAATCAAAGAAGAAAGCTCATATATGGTGATTCATAGGATATAAAATTGAGTCATTTATGTTGCTAATTCATTGAGACTATATGGGTTATTTTATTAGGAAAATATAGTGATTCATTTATGTAATATGTATTTTGTATGGTGATTCATTTTAAAACTATGAGTTGTTCACAACTTTTTATGGCGATTCATTAAATATGATAATTCATTCATATATAAAACCGAGAGTATGTACCTTGTATGGTGATTCATTTCAAAACTATGAGTTGTTCACATATTTTATGGTGATTCATTAAATATGGTGATTCATTTATGTATAAAACCGAGTCATATATGTTGTTGATTCACTAGAACTGTATGGATTGAATATAGTGATTAATTGGAACACTTTTTCTAGTTGTTATAGGTTGATGATTCATTGGGTGCATCATACAAGGATGATACACCAATGAAGCATATTAATGGGTTGATTCATATATAATATGATTCATTGCAATAAAATAGTTTAACACATGACTAATTCACCGCATTAGATATTGATTACAATGAATCATGACTTATGAATCATGTATGACGCAATGTATCAAAAATGGCCAGTGTATCCGCATCTTTGACATTTTATGAGATTTTTGTGATTATGTAAAAGGTGGGGATAAATTAAAATTTCTTTCTCTCAATCTGGGATTTCTGTAAGTTAAACAAAATATTTTTCAATTTTTTAAAATCAATATATTCCTAAAATTAATGAAAATGATTTCCTTAAAAAGAAAAATATATTTTTCAAAACTCTCATGCAACCTCAAATTACAATATTATTTTATTGCCCCACCCCTACCATAATCCTTTTCCCACACCAAAAAGTATAAATTTTAATTTTATTTTAAAAATATTTTATATTTTGAAAATTTATTGTTTTTACCCTAACTCTATCCCCATCCACCTATTCCATGCCACCTTTTTTTTTAAAAAAAAAAACTCATTTTTGAAAAATATTTCAAATATTGAAAGTTATATTTTTTTACTTCCCCTATCCCTACCCTCCTTGTCGCGCCTCGGGAGGGTACTCAAGACGTGGCCAGCACTCAGAGATTATTGTTAGTCCCCAAGTGAACTACTTGGCCTCATCACATTCATTCAATCAATAAATTCTACTAATCAGCAGAAGACATAAGGAAGTAAATGGGCCATCATGATATAGTCTTAAAGAATATAATAAGCAAAAGGGCTAGTAGAAAGAAATAGCTCAACAATCTTAACATCAACATTCAACTCTAGTCTTGAAGCCTCTATCACTATAAGGCGGTGCCAATGACAGACCCATGGCAACTTCAAATCCAAATAAAGTAAAGCTAAATAAATCTAACTCTAAAGCAAGATGAAACAAATATAATGAATCCTCCGAAATAAGGGAGACTCACCAATCGGCTGACTGCTCAGATCCTCAACGACTCACATGTTGAGGATCTCTAATCCCTGTATTTGCACATGAAATGATGCAACACCAAGTGACATTAGTATGTGAAATGTACGGTATATAAAGTAGATGAATGAAACAAAAACAAGTAGAATAATATGGAACAACATCAACTCAGAATAGGAAACAAGCAACATGTTAAATGTCTATCTAACGCAAGAATAAAGAGTAGACAAGAGACCCATCAACTAATTAAATCAGACTCAACTCAATGGAACTCAACTCATCTCATAACATCTCATCTCATCTCGACTCAGAGTACTCAAGGTGGGAACTTTCTGGGAGTTTCTCTTATCCGTCAACAATCACTTATGAGCCAGTGATTGTACAACAATCACGCTGATGTTGCCACAACTATTCTGTACTTGTCATGTGAAGAATGAATCAGAACCATAATGGACAAGTCCAAAATGGAGACAATAATCCACAAGTCCTCATTGTTTCAGGGACTTCTAATCAGAGGGGACCTCAACATAATAAATGTGATGGTACTAATCCTAATTTACGCTTGGCTGTGTAGTTTGATGTGTGAGAGTTGGATTAACTCTTACTCTTTCAGTGCTCGATACTCCTCCCAAGACTCAATGATTATAAGACAAGCAATCCAATCCATCCAATCAAATCATCTCAAATCAGCCTCGTAGAGGCACTAATCATTCAATCAGTCTCATAGAGACTCTAAATATATACCATCAAATCAACTCTCAATCATTAGCCCAAGGCTTAGAATAATTATTAGAGAACAATTGAACAGACAAGCATTAGAGTTCATTTGTGGAGACTCATTGACCATTAACCAATCATCATTTCACAATCACAATCACAGTAACAATCACAAACGACATTCTCAATCAAGGCTCTAGACTCAATCCCTGTCTTCTTTCATGCATGCTTTTAATAATTAACATAATATAGAGTTTATACAATATCTCATTAAAAGTATCCAATTCAAGAGAACAAATTTATGATGATCATCAACATATGAATACATGTAATAATTATAATTTTCAAGAAAAGAATCAACAATCATGTATGTAGACTCATGAACTTTCAACTCTTTTCTAAGACCATCTGTGGGGCACATGAGAGAACAATCTCCTGCTTTTAGTTTAGCCTTATATACTTGAAAAGTTGATATTACAATTGAAATTTGATGAATACTATCTTTCTTGGAGATAATCCTCGATCTTTGTAGTTCTTTTAAAATGAAAGAACTTGAAAAGATATTGTTTGAAGGGTATCTCTTTGATTATTGAATTAGAATCTTTAGACTTGTTGATGAAGAACCCTAGTTCTTAAAGAAGAAGAATCAAGAAATCCTTTCTCGAAATTCTTGAATTCGTTTTCTTGAAACTCTAAGTTATGATTTCAGATTCTATTAAACATTCATGAATAGATGAAGAAATTGGGTTGGGTAGCTTGAAATTTATGAAGAATAACTTACCTTGATGATTAATGTTGAAAGCTAATCCTAACTTCATGACTTCCTTCATGATTTTTGAGTGTTTATGTTTAGGAGCAAATGAGAGGGTTTTAATTATGAAAATTGACTTTTTATGCATTTTGGGACCTTAAATAGACCCCCAAGGTTTTAGGATAACAATAACCTCAAAATAAAAAGAAGGGACGTCATTTAGCTTATCCAGAAAGGTTTCATGTCCGCGTCGCGGACCTTCAGACAACTCTGCAGGTCTTTAATAAAATAGACATAACTTTCTACTCCAAACTCTGATTAAGGCGAAATTAGATGCTTTGGAAAGATAATTCAAATATCTTCAATTTGAAATATATAGGTCACCTAACTCATTAAAATTTAGGATATATGATAATTTGAAGTTGACCCTTCTATCAACTCATACGAAAACTTAGTTGGTAGAAATTCTTTGAACTTAACTTAATGTAAAAGATCCCTTATGAATCTAAATAACATCTAATATACTTTAAATACTTAGGAATTGATCCTAGCATGTATATACAACCTAAAGTCATTGGTCCACCTAACTTTTATAAAATCTTACATTGGAACTCAAACGCTAAGAAAGTTTTTAGCTTAACTTTGTACTAAAGGGTTCATGTGACCTTAGATTATCTCCAATTCAATTTCCAAACTAGAAAATTGACTTTAACACCTATACTCAATTAGGAATCATCAACTAAAGTCCTGTATCATATGAAGGATGACTCAGTCTTAGCTTAAGAAAAAAAATTAGAGTGTTATATTATCTTCTCTTTGGGATTATTTATCCTTGAATGATGAGTATGGATGTAATCAAGACACGAATAATAATGAAAGCTTCTCCCAATACTCACTCACTCAATCAAACTTTCGAATCCTTATTAATCGTAATAATATCTATTCAAACTCAAAAATAATCACATCAAATCAGGAACAAACAACTCAATTTAAATCAAGAGTAAGGAAATTACCTCCAACATTCTAATCATCTGGCACAAATGGAATGTTGAAACTCAATCGATTCGAATTATTTAAACACCTTGTCAATCGGTTGTTTGAACTCAAGAAGAAAGTCACCGATTCTAATCGATAATGGGACCATCGTAATGTACAAGACTCTATGGATAACTCTCAAGTTCACTTCCTCCTTAATTGTGCTCCTTTTCAAATCTACGTCTAACCACATCCTCTCATTCCATTTCACACCTAACTCTAAGTCCCAATATTCTAGTCCTAAGATGATCACACTTATACCAATCTAGCCTCTCAAAATCTATGTTTCATATCTCCATAATAACCTGTACTTAGAGAGTACTGCTCATTCCCATCACTCTAATACACTCGCATAATAGTAACCACACATTTACGCGTATCACTCCAACCACTTGATGGCCTCTTTAAGGTCAACATCACTTGAAAATCTTCAAGCTCACACCCTCGATTGCATGAACTCTTACCACGAGAGATACTAATATACTTTTACCTATCTATTAGACACATCACGATTTCCCTAACTCCTCCTCCACATCTATAACCTTAAAAGGAAATGACATCACATCATCATCAGAATCAAGAACTCTCACTCTGTCTCATCAACCATAACTCTTCTACTATAATCAACATTTCTATCAAGACTGGAAAGTAGGGTTACTTAAAGGGCTTAGAACGAAAGATCATTAGCACGATTCAATCGAGAAATCTTATATGGGAACATTCATAATGAAGTACAATCCCTCTCATCTATCAAGACTCATTCTGAGTTCACAAAACTATACGTAGTGTAAAACTCAGGTCATATCTCTTTCAATATAGGACTGGAAACTCTTAGATCCATGAGATCAAAATTCCTGAATGAAGTCATCATCGCTTCTCATCTTCACAACTCAACATGAATATCAATCAATAAGTGGTGCATGGGACTAGGCCATAGGCATTGCAGTCATACACCAGACGGGAATAGAATGTTACCTTAACTGAAGTATAAGGATTATATGCGATGGAAAAGAATTGATATCTCATCTTGATCAGTCCATCTCTATCGAAAACTCAAGATCTACTCTGTTCTATCACCTTATCATCTCCCTCTTAGCTCGAAGGTCGTCTCTCTAAATTTGCGATTCAATTCACCTTTCTAAGCTATACATACATATCTCCACACAGTTAGGGAATCACTATCCACAAGAATGTCTTAAACTCTTCTGTTATACTATAGTCACATATATATATAGTCACTAATACTCCCTTCGAAGATACCACTCTTAGCTTTTTCCTATATCTACGGAAATCTTACTATATTTGCTACCCTTATTGCCGCACATAATCACTTTCCACAACTTTTACAATCTAACCTCTTCTTTTTGCCTGCTAACGCTCAACTTTTGTGCTCCCATAAATTCATTTGCATAAGACTTTGACTATCATGGAAAACTCATCATCATCTATCCATAAGCCCTGATCGATTCATTTACTAGGGATGCAAAGAATGCTTACATCAACCTACTCCACATTGACAACTCAAAAATACTGTCGAGATTGTTATAGCAGTCATAACTTAGAGCTTCACACATCTTTACACAATCATGGGTACATATCTCAAGCCTCTTCTATCTATTGAGCTATCCTCATTTCACTAGTCTTACCTAAGATGCACTTTCACCTTGCCCATAGCATCACTTTACTTACAAATTACCATCTTCATACACTATGGAAAGCCTCTTAGAGAAAATCTCCAACTAAGACCATCATCACTCTCACGATACTATCTCCTCTTTCACACTACTCCTCAAAATTCAAACTTAGGTCTAGTACTAACATGTGCATCACACACTTCCCTCATATTATACCAACTTGTAACTACTAGGTAAAAATTAGGAATATAGACTTACTAAAATCTCATAGCTAATACTCAATCAGCACATCCCCTCTTCATAACTCAAGTACCACTCACCCATTCACTATACTTCTTCATCTGGCTAAGCGCATAACTCTATGAATCTCATGAACTCTCACGTACGAATCATAATCCTAGTTTAGATCTATCACATTTAAAGCACTTTGTTCCCCTGTTCAACATCTATACTCCACCCTCAATAGTATGAATACTAAAACACATCAACATAAACCTCCTTCTAGTCTTCAGCATACTTTAACACACTCTGATAATAACTCTTTCTCTGTACCTTATCATGAAAATCAAAGAGTACTTACTACTCTTTCGTCAAAACTTATGGCAACTGACTCATCACTCCACTACTTAACTATTAGATAATAACTCTATTACAAGACTCAATTAACTATCACTCTTACTCTCTCATCGTTTTCTTTATCAGATTTTCTTGGAAACATGATCACAATTCTGTAAGCATGCAATGTACGAATTAGAAGAGAGCTTTTCCTAGAGTGTAACTCTATCACACGATTTATAATATGAAAGAAGTGAGACAATTCCTAATGTACTATAGCCTCCTTATTATGGATGTGGAGCTCTTCACACCAATAATAATGACTCTATTAGAAATTACTTCATAGACTCCCTAAGATTCTTGAACACTGTAGTCTGATACCAAGTTTGTCATGCCCCGGGAGGGTACTCAAGACATGGCCGACACCCAGAAACTATTGCTAGTCCCCAAGCGAACCACTTGGCCTCATTACATTCATTCAAACAATAAACTCTACTAATTAGTGGAAGACATAAGAAAGTAAATGGGCACATCATCATCTAGTCTCAAAGAATATAATAAGGAAAAGGGCTAGTAGAAAGAACTAGCTCAACAATCTTAACATCAACATTCACTCTAGTCTATGAAGCCTCTATCACCATAAGGTGGTGCCAATGACAGACCCATGACTACCTCAAATCCAAGTACAGTAAAATTAAACAAATCTAACTCTAAAGCAAGATGAAATAAATATAATGAATCCTCTGAAGTATGGGAGGCTCACCAATAGGCTGACTGCTCAGATCCTCAACAATTCACCTATTGACAATCTCTAATCCCTGTATCTGCATCATGAAGCGCCGAGTGGCATTAGTACGGGGAATGTACGGTATGTAAAATAGCTAAATAAAACAGAAACAAGTAGAATAATATGGAACAACATCAACTTAGAATAGGAAACTATTAACATGTCAAATATCTATCTAAAGCAAGAATAAAGAGTATAAAAGTGACCCATCAATCAATCAAATCAAACTCAACTCAATGGAACTCAACTCAACTCATCTCTTCACATCTCATCTCAACTTGACTCAGAGTACTCAAGGTAGGAACTTTCTGGGAGTTTCTCTTATTCGACAATAATCACTTATGATCCAGTGATTATACAACAATCATACTGATATTGCCACAACCATTTCGTACTTGCAGGTAGAGAACGAATCGAAACCATAATGGACAAGACCAAGATGGAGACAACAATCCACAAGTCCTCTATTATTTCAGGGACTTCTAATCAGAGGGGACCTCAACATAATGGGATTTGATGGTCCTAATCCTCACCTACACTTGGCAACGTAGTTTGATGAGCGCAAGTTGGATTAAATGTTACTCTTTTGGTGTTCGATACTCCTTCCAAGACTCAGTGCTCCTAAGACAATCAATCCAATCCATCCAATCAAATCATCTCAAATCAATCTCGTAGAGGCACTAACCATTCAATCAGTGTCTAATCATATACTATCAAATCAACTCTTAATCGTTAGCCCAAGGCTTAGAATAATCATTACCGAAAAATTGAATAGACAATTATTAGAGTTCATTTGGAGAGACTCATGGACCATCAGCTACTATCAATCTATCATCATTTCACATTCACAATTATAATCACAATCGACATTCTCAATCAAGGCTCTAGACTCAATCCTTATCTTTTTTCATGCATGCTTTTAATAATTAACATATATATAAGGTTTATGAAATATCTCATGAAAAGTATTCAATTCAAGAAAACAAGTTTATGATGATCATCAACATATGAAAATATATGTAATAATTATAATTTTTTTAAAGAAAATAATCAAGAATCATGTATATAGACTCATGACCTTTCAACTCTTTTCTAAGACTATCTATGGGGCATATGAGAGAGTAATCTCATGCTTTTAGTTTAGCCTTACATACCAGGAATGTTGTTATTATAATCGAAATTTGATGAATACTATCTTTCTTGGAGAAAATCCTCAATCTTGGTAGTTCTTTTAAAGTGAAAGAACTTAGAAAAACATTGTTTGAAGGACTTCACTTTGATTCTTGAATTCTTGACTTAGAATCTCTATACTTCTTGATGAACAACCCTAGTTCTTGAAGAAGAAGAATGAAGAGAAGAAGAATCAAGAAATCCTCTCTCGAAATTCTTGAATTCATTTTTTTGAAACCCTTGGTTATGATTTAAGATTCTATTAGAGGTTCATGAATAGATGAAGAAATTTGTATTGGGTAGCTTGAAATATATGAAGAATAACTTACCTTGATGATGAATCTTGGAAGCTCATCCTAACTTGATGAATTTCTTAATGATTCTTGAGCGTTTATGTTTAGGAGCGAAGGAGAGAGTTTTAATTATGAAAACTGACGTTTTATGCGTTTTGAGACCTTAAATAGATCCCAAAGGTTTTAGGATAAAAGTACGCTCAGAATAAAAAGAATGGACACCATTTAACTTATCCAGAAAGGGTTCACATCAGGTCCGATATGCGGAGCTGTCACGGACCTTCAGATTGCTCTGCTGGTCTTCAGTAAAATGGTCATAACTTTCTACTCCGAACTCCGACTAAGGAGAACTTAATTGCATTGGAAATCAAATTCGAATATCTTCGATTTGATATATTAAGGGTCACCTAAATCATTATATTTTAGGAGATATGATCATTTGAAGTTGACCCTTCTATCAACTCATACGAAAACTTAGTAGCTAGAAATTCTTTGAACTTAACTTGATGTTAAAGATCCCTTATGACTTTAAATCACATCTAATACACTTTAAATACTTAGGAAATTGATCCTAGCATGTATCGACAACTTAAAGTCATTGGTCCACCTAACATTTATAAAATATTACGTTGAAACTCAAACGCTAATAAAGTTTTTAGCTTAACTTCGTACTAGAGGGTTCATGTGACTTTAGACCATCTCCAATTCAATTTCCAAACTAAAAAATTGACTTTATCATCGATACTCAAATAGAAATCATCAATTAAAATCCTGTATCATATGCAGGATGACTCGGTCTTAGCTTAAGAAAAAAATTGTGGTGTTATCCCCC
>JAPFFP010043196.1:0-36138 GCA_026153255.1 Solanum medicagineum | reverse complement strand
ATTGAAACGCCACAAAAATATGCTACAAAAATAACCATAATTGTAATTTCCATATATCTCAAAATTCGCGTGTGATATTGAAACTCCGACTTCATATGCTTTATCGAGGGGCAAAATTGAGTGAGACATAGGTATAACCCTGATTTTAGAGAACCTATAGTGAAATTTCATTTTTGCCAACTTTTCAATTTCCAGTGTGTATCCGCGACGTGGATGCGTCACGAAGCAATGTTGTGACTTCCTTATTTTTTTGCTATTTTGGCCAAAGGCATTGGGGTCTTGGCCCCATGCCCTCCTATGCATAAAAACACCTATACTTAGCCATTTTTCAACTTAATATCACTCAAAACACTCTGAAATCCCTCTCTAACACTTAGCCAAATATAATTCAAGTGTTCCACGCTTAATTCCGGATCTCAAGAACTTCATTCAAGCTTCAAGTTCTCATTCAAGACTATATCAAGGAAATCCCCAAATTCAAGGTATGTGGGTTTCAACCATTGAGACCTTTCATCCATGGTGCCCAACCTTCCTTTTTATGAAACTTGCATGTTTTCAAGATGTATTACTTATGGGTAATACTTATTATGAATTATGATTACAAATTATGTTGGGTTTTTATGAAATGTTGATGGGAAACACATGTCTACCTATTTCAAGCTTATACTATGAGATTGTTGTCTATTGTGACTATGCATGTTTTCAGCTATGAAACTATGATCTATTATGAGATTTGATGAAGGATTTCAAAGTATCTTAAATGAGGGTTCTACTATGTGTTTGTGGGTTTATTTACATTATGTTTTCACACATTACTTCACTCTTGAATTGCATGACTTTTAACTGGCATTGCACACGTACCAAGTGTTTGTTAAAATGTCTTGACAAGGATTCCTGAGCTATTGACGATCTATTGCATTAGTTATGAATCAAGTGTGATGATTAAGGGATTGTAAGTATATAATGAATTCATGAAAAGCATCTGTAATGTTGCAAGATGACCACACTTTGTTGAGGGGATGATATGCCGGAACCACTCTGATGGGGGGTGCTCTGCCCATCTAACATGTCGAGGGGTATATACCTTGACCACTTTCATAGGGGGTGCAATGCCTATCTAACATATTCAGGGGTATATACCTTCACAACTATGATGGGGGTGACATGCCCATCTACCATTTGAGGGGTAGATACCTCAATCACCTTCCAAGGGGGTTATATGCCTTGGATTCCAACTACTAGTTTGCTTGGTCTATGATGATAGATTCTTCATACACATGTAATGGATATTATCAAGTTATATGTTTTACAAGATTGTTTTACTTGAAGCATTGATCATGTATGTCATGTTGATATTATACCTATCCCGTGATTATTATTATGTATTTCAACTATGTTGCTTATCTCTTGTTGCATTATATCCTATATACTCAGTACATTCAAATGTACCGACGCATACTCTATGCCTACATGATGTTTCCATGTAAGATCTCGAGCATCTCATGATCATTCTCTACATGGCTAGGTTTGGCATCTCGAAGATATACTTTTTGTGAGTCCTTTAGTTCGGGGACACTAGCTATGCTACTCTTGCTTATGTTATTTCTTTGTATTAATCATTCATATTATAGGGGTGATCCCGTAAAGTGTCTTGGCCCCTGCCCAATCTATGTTTAGAGGTTTTTTGGAGAAATTGATGTATCTATGATTTGAGCTTTGACTCTCCATGCTTTATAAATTTCAAGACTTCCCTTAGTTCCTTTTTCCCTTATTTATATTCTTGTTTTTTTGACTTTGCTCTCGCGACCAAGGATGTGTGTATGATATGTTAAGAGGCTTGTTTAGGATCCCTTTGGGTTCCCATTCGCCATGTCACGTCTAGGCCCTAGGCTTGGGTCATGACATAAGGTGTCGCAGGCCATAATCAACTATCTCAACTTATATAATAATGTCTCAAATGGTGCAATTGTAACAAGATGTGTGCATACAAATGCAACCATTCATATATAAGATATGTGCATACTAATGAAACTAGTCATGTATAAAATTTGTGCATATCAATGCAACCTAATCAAGAATAAGATTTGTGGTGACCAATGCACCCAGCCTAGTCTAAGGCATGTGCATACCAATACATTTGAGCAAGTAGGATATACGTGCATACCAATACGACTAGCCAAAATAATATACACACAGTAGCCATCACATCAAACGGGCTATACCTTGTGTATCAACCATTATCATAAAGCCAACATTATCTCATATCGTCGCAATCTTATCAATAATCAAGGTATCAATAAAATAAGCTCTACAAGAACCCGATATAGGCTCAAAAATCTCATATTCATCCAATAATCATCAAGTATTCACAAAACAATCCAAAAACTCTCTCAAATTTCATATTACCATAATGATATTCAAACTGTCGCTAATTTCATAATTTCATCTCAATTTATCAATAGGATCACCATTTACTCAATTTTGGGCATAATCGGCATCATATTCCTATCAAATCTACTAACATTATGCCACTGGCTCATACATCAATCTAAATCTTACAATTACAACATGAACAAGATCAATAAATCAGATCCTATGCCTAGAAGGTTAGCTGACATGCCGAAATCGCACTCGAACAAGCTTTCAATCCACTACAGCCTCCAAACAATCCTCAGATTGATCAACCACTATCAAAATTAGATATTACACATCAAGAGGTGTACTTTGATACCCATATTGACATGAATTAGGCTTAGGGGCCGAATGATCAAATTTAGGGCTAAAATTCAAAGTTCTCGAATATGGATATTGACTTTAAAATCAGGTGGTACATGATAAATGGAAGTCGTGGGTGAAAATTCAACCAATATGAAGTTCAAAATGAATGAGAATTCAACATTTAAAGTTTGTTCGTGAAAATCCCACTAAAATCAAGTTCAAAATGGATGAGAATGCAACATTTAAAGTTTGAAAATCATGATCTAATAATCGATAATTTTTTGACATTCCAAAATCATAAAAAAAATTTAAGCTAAAATCAAGATAAAACTTAAGAAAAATAATTAAATTACTGTTAGGATCATTTACCCAAGTTATCTCAAAATCGCCCAAAAAATTTTGAAGTTCGTGAAAATGACTAAAATATTGGCCTTCGGTTAAAAACAAATCACGTGACAAAAACACTCTACGAACGTAGATGGGGACACGTGAGCGCAGACGAGTTTAACCAAAGAAACTCTTTGTGAGTGCAGAGACCAACCCCATAATCATGAAGAAGAAGCTAGGGAAGGTCAACTCCCATACATGCTCTGCAAACGCGTAGTGCAAAAACCTCTAGACCTCCACAAACACGGAGAAAAGAAGTCACTTCACCTAAAATTATGCACTAGAAAATTAGCCATTAGCCAAAAACTCGAAATAGGCACTCAGAACTCATTTGTAATCAGAATTACGCAAACTTCATATGTATCAATACCATACAATATCACCAACAGAGAACTCAAGAGTTATAACTCTTTGATTGGCATAACTCTTTTGGGGGCTCTGAGTTGTCAAAAGTTGACAAGAATCAGTCGGACCCAGTCCATGGCATCCTGAAGCAAATTAACACTTAACAACTTTGTTAAAACCGGAATAGATCCATCCGATCATTGATCTACACCTCCGACCATACAAAGCCTCAAAAGGTGTTATATGAATGATAGAATGGTAACTATTTTTATATGAAAACTCTACCAATGGTAAGTACCGGTCCCACTAGGCTCCAAAATCAATCACACAGGCCCTAAGCATGTCCTCCAACACTTGAATGGTGCACTCGGATTGACCATCAGTCGGATGGTGAAAAGCTGAGCTCAAATACACTCTAGTACCCAAACCACGCTATAAAGCCCGCCAAATGTGGTAACTGAACACAAATCTTTTGTCTTATACTGTTGACACTCCAAACCATGCAATCTAAATATGGCCAAAATATAGTCTCCAGCCAACTGCTCCACACTTTTGGTTGACTTCACCAGTATAAAGTGACCCCATATGATCAAATGATCAACAACCATCCAAACTGAGTGAAGCTTTCCCAAAGCCAAGGGCAAACTTGGAACGAAATCTATATTAACGCTCTCTCATTTCCCGTTGAGAATGGGCATGGTTTGCATCGATCCATCGAGGTTTTGGTGCTCAAACTTGACGTTTTAACAATTCAAACACTTTTCCTCGAACATAGCTACATCTCTCCTCATGCCAAACAACCAATAATGCTATTTTAGCTGGTACATCTTAGCCACACCAGAATAGATGGAATATATAGTACAATAGACCTCTTCTAATATCAATCTCACCAAATCATAAACCTTAGTCATACAAACTCTACCATGTATCCACAATATACAATCAGAATCAATAATAGTTGCCTTGGCTTCACCCCTCAGCACATTGTCACGAATCCAGCACAATTTGGGATGCTTAAACTAATGAGCACAAATCTGATCTAGCAAGGAAGATCTAACCTCAACAAAAGACAATATACTTTGAGAAGGAGTATCTAACCGAATCACCTATCCAGCAAGTGACTAAACTTCTAATGTTGTGGGCCTCTCTTCAAGCCTTAAGAATGCCAAACACCCCATACTAGCAGCCTTCCAACTCAAAGCATGTGCCACCACATTGGCCTTTCTAAGGTGATATAGAATTGACATATCATAATCCTTATGTAACTCCAACTACCTACGATATCTCATGTTCAGATTAGCCTGAGAAAAGATGCACTTAACACTCTGGTGATTCATAAAGATCTTATACTGCACCCTATAATGATTATCTCACAACAACTTCAACACAAACAAACTACAGCCAACTTCATGTCATGGGTAGGGTAGTTTCTCTCATATACCTTCAGTTATCTAGAGACGTATACTATAACCTTTCCCATTTGCATCAATACACGATCAAAACCCATACAGGAAGCATTATAATACACTAAAAATGACACTCCCTCAGCCAAACCGAGGATGGGTAATGAACTCAATAATTGCTTGAGATTTTAGAAGCTCGCCTCATAATCATCCAACAATTAGAATGCCACATCCTTCTGCGCCAACCTAGCAATGGGGATGACACAGAAGAGAATCCCTAAACAAAACATCGATAATACCTCGTCAATCCAAGGAAGGTTGAATCTGAACAACAGAGATAAGCCTAGCCCATTCACGAATAGCTGCTACCTTGGTTGGATCAACCATGATACTATCTTTTTTCACCATATGACTGAGCAATGAAACTAACTCAAGCCAAAACTCACACTTGGAGAACTTTGCATACAACTTCTCTTCCCTCAATCTCTGAAGTACGGTCCCCAAGTGCTAGACATGGTAAGCCTAACTCTTGAAATAAACCAAGATATTATCTATAAACACAATCACAAAGATATACAAATAGGGTTTGAACACTCGGTTCATCAACTTCATAAAAGCAACTGACTCATTAGTCATACCGAAGGACATAACAACGAACTCAGAATTTCCATAACAAGTCCTAAGGGCTATTTTCAAGATAGTCAAACCTCAAATTGATCATAGAGAATATTGAGGCATACTACAACTAGTCAAAAAGATCATTAATGCGAGGAAAAGGATATTTATTCTCGTTGGTTGCTTTGTTAAGCTGACAATTGTCAATACACATACACATGGTGCCATCCTTCTTCTTCACAAATAATACAAGAGCGCCCCTAGGTAGATACACTCAAATGAATAAATCCATTCTTTATTAAATCTTCCAATTGTTCCTTCAACTCCTTCACTCAGCTACGGGTATCCAGTAAGGAGCAATAGATATGGCTTGGTTCCTGGGTCTATATCAATAGCAAACTCAATATCATATGCTGGAGGAACACAAGGTAAGTTAGTCAGGAACATATCCGTAAACTTTCTAGAAACCCTCATAGCCTCCTATGATAGGGACGCTTAAGAATAGGCCCGAACATGAGCCAAATATGCACACATCCCTTTTCCATCAACCAACAAGCAAGCTTAGATGAAGTAACACCCCTAACTCCGATCCATGCAAACAATGGAAACTTTGGACAGGACAAAGTCACTATCATCATATGACAGTCAAGAATAGCATGATGGCGCAATAACCAGTCCATGCACAATATCACATCAATGTCAACTATATCCAACAATATCAAGTCAGCAATGGTATATCACTCTATAAAAGTCACAACATAACCCTGCTATACTTGATTAACCACTAATGATTCAGCAACTGGTGTGGAAATACAAATAGTCTCGACAAGCGACTAACACATAATATTAATATCAAAAGCAAAATAGCCTGACACATAGGAATAAGTAGGCTTGGATGAAATAAAACTAAAGTTGAATTATGGCGCACTAGACTATACCTATGATAACTGCAACAACAGTTTCAGCCTCGGCTCTATCTAGTACAACATACCAAACTCTATGCCTAAACTAGCCTTTGGGTCAGCATAAGTGCCACCTCTTGCTATACCACTACTCCCTCTAGAACTCGTCATAGCTTGTGTTGTGTCCTTGGGTGTCAATGCTGGAGCTTGATGGGATGGCTGAGAACCTGAAGTCTGAGCCGGAGCTGCATAGTGAGGATAACGACAGACCAAGTGCCTGATCTTAACACAATGATAAGAAGCCTTATCTCTTGCCTCTGAGATGGTTGTACAGAAAAGCTACCACACCTTGGTGCACCAAAAGAACTATCATATCCTTTCTCAGTAGATCGGATCCTATGAACATTGTCAAAAGCTGGGATGGCTACATAGACTGCCCAGCTTCAATGGTCTTGCCTCTGAAACTCCCTGTCACACAGCGGGTGTCTAGTAAACTGTCGTGCTGGCTGGACCTCTTCCTTTCACCCTGGCTCTCATGTCTAATGCGTTTTATCATATGAGCATGATCCATTACACTCTAAGAGGTGCCTCCATCCAACAAGAAGGAAGTTGTTGCCTCTGATAAATACCATTCAAATCCCTTGGAAAACCATTGAATCCTTTTGAACTCAATAGGAATACTGGACAAGGCATATCTGGACAAAGTATGGAATTAAGCCTGATAGTACAAAACTAACATAGAACCCTATTGAAGACTGTCAAACTCATCCTGATGACTATCTAAAGGCTATATGGTACAAATCTATTCAAGAATACCCTTGTAAATTACTCCAATGTCATAGTTAGAGATCCAACAGGTCGATGAGCTATAACTTACCTCTACCATTCTTTGCTGAGGCCGACGAACTGGTAAGAAGTATGGGCAACTCCGCATGGCTCCAGAATAGCTAGGTTATATAACTGGTCCTAACACTTTGACAGGAAGTCATAGGCTCATGGACTCTTCTTGGAGGCATTTTGTGAAAAGAACAAAGAACCACCATTACATGTTTGAAAGTCTTAAGAAACATTTCAATGCACTATATGAATCATAAAAGGGTAAAAATTTCCCTTATATGCCCTATAGATTCTTATTCATAAATGAGGTGTACTTTACACCCATGAATAATACTCTACTTGATGGGAATGTTGGACTAACTAGGACACTTCAAAACCATAGGATATGATACCATGTTTTGTCACAACCCAAGTTAGGCCCTACATGCAACATGATGAATGAGATCCTCGAGAGAACCCTAAACTATCCTTCTTAGCATAATATAAAATTTAAGGATAATTAAAGTAGAATATAACGCAGAAATATAAGTTGTAGCATAAAGGATATAAGAGACACACATGCCATAAATGTCATATGTCATGTCCAACAAAGCCTTTAAATAGTAACTAGGTGGGGGCTAAGACATGTTTGTTGTTCACCCTCAATTAAAAGTAAAAGAAAGCCTCAACATAACATAAAATTTGGATGATAGTAGGTTCCACCCCCAAAGCAAGAGGAATCACCCAATATAACTCTAAAATCAATACAAAACTAGCCATATGGATGAGGAGAAAGGTAGTCACCTATCTGACACTGTGATGTAATATATGTATAATGTGTAAGATCCCATGATTCTCATCTTCCATAATATGGATAGTGTAGTATATTATATAAGTCATATATGATTATGCATAGCACCTAAGAATAATATAGCTAAAACAAGTTGTAATATCAAGCACTTAAATTTTTATGTCAAAGGAATCCGCTATACAAATATTCGACATTAAAGAAATAGCCCAAGATTGCACCTCACCCTTTTCGAATGGTTTAAATTAAGTTTCACTTTTCGAATGAGACTAAGAGTGTGTAATATGCTAATAATAGATTTTCAAGGGGTATTTTAATATCACAATGGTCATATGTTACATTTTGGTATTAAGAAAGTTACTAGATAATGGTTGGCCAATGTTACCATAAGCTTCTTTAAGAATCTTTCTTAAATTTGGTTCAAATGTCTCAGACCATGTCTCCCAAAATATAAGCAGGTGGAGGGATTATGACCAATCAACATGAAGGTATACAAGCCTAGTTTGAAACTAATAAAACCGCTCATGAAACTGACTTTGGAATAAAAAGTTATGATAGTTTTACCATGACTACCTGAGCAAGATACCGGGTCTCGGGCCATGTCGGGTCAAGCCCACGTACAATTTGGGATGTCTAATATTGTAAAGCTCAAAAGTTTCATTTCCGATCCAAAATAGTGTAGAAACTGAACAAAGTGGTCCCAAAAGGCCCTTTAGTGATTTAGTTAAGTTTTTACCATTAAAATCCATCCCCTTGCCTAGAAAATACATGCCTTACTCTTTGCAATTATTTACCTCTCCTATTAATTATGTTTGAATCCATTTTTTGGATGGTAGAAAGTTATGTTCTTGCTCATTGTTTTAAGTTTATAGCGGATTTTCTCAGGTAATAATGTTGGACCCCTTTTATCATCATCTTTATGAAGTTTTTTGGACATTTTCTCATGTGAATGCTATATGGAAAATCTAGCCATTATGCTCAATCATGGAATGTTTATAGATGAGTGTAAGCTGCATATATATAGTGGTTGTGTAGCTTAGAACTTAAGGAACAACTTTTCTGAAGAAACATTGGGCCATTGGATGTTCGTTGGAGAGGTATGTTAAGGCTAAGCTCTATCTCTCCTTTTAGCATAAAATCTGAAAAATTCCCAAAACATCAAATACAATATTTTACTATTCTTTTTCTAGAAAGACCTTCTGTAAAAGGCATTGGGATTACAGCTGAATTTTTTCATGATGATACTAGGTTAATATTCCATTCATATTCTTAAACTAGATATTGGTTTCTGTATGCCAATTTATCAATTTTCCTGACTACTTGTCCATCTGTTGGAGCTATTACTCTATTTGGTGTGTTTTCACTAAAAATAGAGGTAGGTTACGAGGGAAATCTAGTAGTAATAATTAGTCCTTCTTCTTCGCTGAAGCCGTATTTGAAGAACTTTAAAAATAACATGTTGATTTCTAATAATCTCTAGTATAATGCTCTTGTTTAGACTACTAATGCTCTTTTTTTTTTTGAAATATTGTCTCTTACTAATTGGCATGGGACTCTATATGATAATTATGTGAAGCACCTTAAGATCTTTATGAACATTTTCAAAGCTAAGTTCTCAAAGTTATTCAAAAGACATATAAGATCCCACAAGTCATCTTTATATGCTACAACAATGGTTTTGATGTTATGAGAATAAGTGTACTAATGAGCCAAAATTGGCTAAATTCTTGGTACCTACCATGTTCATGCAATATTTATTCATAGATGGCATATTATGCACGGACTTTGAGTTATAATAGGAGGTATGGGGCCTATTTGCCTATATATATATATATATTATATGGATGGCCACAAGTTGGCAAATATGTTGCCGGTATCTATCAGGAAGGACCAATATTGCTAGCATTTGCTTGGGCATGTCATGAATTTTCATCTCTACATATGTATTCACTTCATGGGATTACTCGATCATACCATACATATTTGATCACTAGGAGGTTGAGCGCTTTCCATAAAGGTTATTTGTGTTTTTGTTATAAGTAGTATTTCTATTACACTTTTTACTATAGTTATCTATGATTTTACTTTCTGCCATACATACCAGTATATTTTTATTCATACATACGTCCTGTAGCCTAGGGACGCAACATTTCATTTTGTGCTTGTAGATTAAGGTACAGATTTTGATCAACCCCTCCACTAGGAGCCTCATTTAGCTGTAAGTTGATAAGCTCTACCTCTTCCTGGAGCTTTCACAAGATGCTTATTTTTTTTTGTAAAGTTAGGTATTGTTGGGGCAATGTCTCGACAGTGTTGGTGACTCTCTTAGAGGGTATTGTGAACATGTTTTTTAGGGTTGCTTCTCTTGTACCTTTTAGTCTCCAGTCATAGGTTTGTCAATGATATATGTGTGTGTGCCTATACCTTTTGTTTGCAACCTCGCCGACTAGCTGTTACTTTATCACTTTGATTTGTCTACTTTAGTGTATATGACTTATTGTTGGCTAGGTCATGACCTAGATGGTCTAGGCTTAGTTTTTCAGATGTTATACTGTCCGATCCTTTGGCCCCTATTCTAGTGAGCTAACATGTTCGATGGCTTGCTCAACTAATGATGATATCTAGTGTCAATCACACCTCCCCTCTTTTTTTGGGGCATGACAAACATAGTATCAGAACAAATCATATCCTATAGAGTCCATAATACCATGTCTAGTGGAGTCTTGCTTATGGATGTGTTGTGCACCACACCTATAATCAAGAGGATGTGAGGCATTTAGGGTTGGTTAAATTTCTTTCACTTTATAGATCATGCTATATAACTACACGAACCTACGAAATCTAAATCGTGCTTTGTGGTTTTTTATTTAACAGGCTACCTACACTTAGGAGATGGCACAACAAGAGATAGGTATGGATAAGAGGGAAGGTACCAATCGTTTCTCTCCTAGTTATGGAAATGTATTTCACATGGTGGCATGCAGGTGTATCTAATACCCATAGTACCAGCTTTGCCAGCACCTATTGAGGCCTTAGGAGATCTAGTACCCCCAGCTCCACTAGAGACTAGTGAGATGGGGATAAGGGAAGAAGTTCAGCTACTAAATAGGATGGTTTTGATGCATGAGAGACAACTAGAGGAGGGAGTAAATGCTAGAAGGGATCAAACAGAAAGCTTGAAGGTACGAGAGCTTCTTCATTAGCCCCTCTAATATTTATAGGGTCGTATCCCACTAAAGATCTCTAGGATTTTATAGACCATATATATAGAGTATTTAGGGTGATGCATGACTCTATCACCGAGGTTGTGGAGTTAGCTTCCTTTTGACTACGTGATGTCGTTATTTTGTTTTATGAGGAATAGGAGAGATTCAGATGGACTGATGCTCTGCCATCAGAGTAGGAGGACTTCTCTGAGGAATTTCTACCCCAATACTATCCTCAAGAGGTTTGGGAGTCCATCTTGACTGGTTTATCAGCTTGAGGCAAACAGACATTAGCATAAGGGAGTATAGCCTTAAGTTCATTTCATTAGCTATGTATCCACTAGATATTGTACGCACTATGAGTGCTAGAGTTCATGATTAAGTGGATGGTTTAGGGGATCATTTGATCAAAGACTGCAGGATAGCATCTTTACATAATGGTGTTGGAATTTCACACAGCTTAGAGTACAGAGGATCTTTCTCATTAGATTCGGGATACCTACAAACATAGAGAGCAGAATAAAAAGGTTCATACTATGGGGTCATATATTGAGTCTTAGGGTAATTTTAGTAGGTAGTTCCCCCCCCCCCCAATTCATTAATATCAACCTTAATATGTAGGTAGTTTCCCACCACAGATGCATGGATAGTGATTTGATCATTATATCAAATTAGGATCGGGGCATAGGCTAGTGAGAGAGCCGTCTATAGGAGCATTTTGCACATATGAGACAGCTTATTCCTCTATCTACACAATGTGGTATGATTTATATAGGACAGTGTAGAAAGGGTTCGGGTGCATTTTACCATTGTGGCCAGACAGGAATTTTATTAGCTAGTCTCAAGATTAGGTAGAGGTATTAAAGGTTATTCTTCAGGATCTGCATCATCCTCTTCATCCTTAATATGTACTCCTCAACTAGGTCCATAACCTACTTTTGGTTATGGTATAGGGAGAGGTAGAGTAGATAGTTCAGGTTCAACTGGTGGGCAGAATCACTTTTATTCACTCATAGGCCGACAGGATTCAGAGGCATCTCTAGATGTTGTCATAGGTATATTGATGATACATTCTCATGTTGTTTTTGCTCTTATAGATCTTGGCTCTATATTTTCATATATTACTCCATTTATTTCTAATAAGCTTGATATGAGACTTTGGTTATTGCCGAGGCCAGTTGAGGTATATATGCAACTTGGTGACTCAATTATAGCTAGTCACATCTATCGAGATTCTACTATCATGACCCAAGCCTAAGACCTAGGCACAACATGGTGAATGGGGAACCCCACAGGACCCCAAACAAGCCTATTAAGAATATTATATGGCATATCTTTGGTAGCAGAACCAAAATTTTAAAACAAACATATAATTCTAGGGTACAGGGATTTTGGACTCAAGCAATGGGGATGTTTTATGGGAAAGGATTAGCATGGGCACATAGAAAATAATGTCTAAGGGACGGGAAATTATGGCTCACTCTTTGGGAGCGTTAGGGGCTTAGGACTTCCATCTCATCAATATAATAATCATCGACACTAGAATGGAATAAGGGACTAAGGGAAGTGTTCCATAAATAAATAAACATAATAGGAGTCGAGCTCATAATATACAAATCCATAACTGACAACACCTCTAATATGAATAGAATAGCGGCCAAGACATCTCCCCGACTCACCCTCAAAAGATAAATATTCATAAATAGAAAAGTATTTAGAAAGCATGAAAATAGATGGATACTGTCCCCAGAGTAGAGGACTCACCAATAGCAATCTTCAACTGAACCCTCTAGCACATGGAGGATGATGAATAGGAGCTCCATTCTGTATATGGTTAGATCATGTAGGCACTATGTATACGTTAGTACTTAGCATATACTAAGTATGTAGGGTGCAATACAACAAAGAAAATAAATAATTAAACAATATGCAATGAATATAAGCTCAATATGACATAAATGTTCAATGCCATAGTCAAAAATATGCATGATGATTCATCAAGTCACATAACGTATTATACATAGATGGGAAGGGACCATAACCGACCTGTATGACTAAGCAAGCTACTACCTCGAATCCTGATGTTCACTCTATACCAAACAAGGAGTTGTCTACATTGCCAAGGTAAACCAAACATTCACCTTATGAAACTCCCCCATTTTAAAAAGTGCTTCACAAACACCTTATGGGAAAATCACCCGATTTGGTTAACGTATGATAATAGCCTTACAGAAACACCATCATTTTCGGAGAACAAATAGCATATACCTTATAGGAATGCCACTCTTTTTTGTGAACCATACAACAATATCTGTATGGATCCATAAGTTAATTAACAAAGCTATGGTGGCAACAAAGTTTAAGGTATAATGGTTATCTACCAAGGTCCCCCTGCTGTTAGATCACAATCCCAAGGAATACTCAAATCATACTTATAGTCATAACATCCAACCCTTATAATATCATAATATCATCATAGAGTATCTCTTCCAAACCAAAGTTATAATATTAAGATAGCGCCTCACATTGATCACAACTTCAACAATATTCTCATATCTCATAGTTTGCATAACAACCATTCAAAATTCATAACATTCTTAATTTGCATATCTTTCCATATGGCTTTCAACATCATAGAAGCTTGATACATAAATTTAGTTAAACATGGTACGTAAGCATATATGCTCAAAATTATGCAAAAGTCAAGATTTTAGGACACGAGGAGAGTAAACAAGGTCCTTTTCACATCATTCAAAGTAACCCACCATAGCAAAGTAAAGCATAGTTAGGGCTTCCTTAATCCTCATAAAAATCCATAAATTTCACATGACATTTCAATGCATAATAGTGTACAAAAGGTAGAATAACATGGTTTACTCAATGATATCAATATATAAGAGTTACTAACATTTCCATAAATCCCAATGACTTAAAATAGATGAGGAAGAAGAATGGTTAAACTTTGTGTAGGAAAGGTCTCAAAAACTCAAAATCCACAAACCTTGATGTGATTGGAGAGGGAAATCTTGTTGGAGAATAGAGAAAATCCCAAGCTTAGACTCCTTTCTTGAAGGCATTGAGAAATGTGGGAGTGTTTTGGAGGAGTTTAAGACATAGGGTATTTTAGAATGAAGGTGAATGGAGGATATTAGAGTTGTATAAGGCTAGAAAGGGCTTATTTAAGGGCTTAAATGATGTAGTATATGTGTAGAATGTTGAGAAAAGTTGAATTTGCCCCTTCTGAAAATCTATTGGACAAGGCCACGAAACCCCTAATCCAGGTGGTGGTTCATTCCATGGGTCATGAAAGGGATCTCATCTTGGTAACACATATTTTGGAATTCTCTAAAACCTAACCATGACTCCAATTGTGGCCCATGAAATAATCAAGGAGTCGTGCTATTAACTCGTACTCTGAACTTCAGAAAACCATTTTCCTACCAAGTTTGCCCTCCTTTCCATGAGCACAAGCTACGACCTGTGGAATGACTTACGACCCATCATCCCCTTCGTGCATTGGTGGACCTCCAAATGTGAACTACTAGAACAACCCACATAGTAACAATGAACTAATACACGGCTCGTACATTATTGTATGTCCTGTATACCCTTTCGTCGAACTCACCTGTAGTTAGAAAATTTCTAGATTTCACTTCTTAGGCACTTTTGCACCTTTCAACATGTAGGTGATATGTTGTCAAAATGCAACACTTTTTATGCTTAAAACTTGAAACTTTTGTGTTCTCAAAGAGATGTTAGGGGGTTTAATGTGTTTTTTTGTTTGTTTTTCAGGATTATAGGAATTGGCATGATACTAGGAAAAGTGTTGCAGATGCTGAATTTTTGATGAGGTATGAAACATCTATGGATCGTGGAAACTTTTATGAGCTGTAGAGTGGTTTCATGGCTAAGATACAGTGAAGGGCCTATATATTTTTTGAAGTTTCATCCATGAACTGGCCGACAAGTCATGGTATTTTATATGAGTCGTGGATTAGGTTTCGTGCCTTGAGGACCATGATTGGAGGAGCTTCTGGAAAGCTATTAATGAAACCTTATAAGGGTCTAGCTCTGAATATAACCCATGGAAAGATCTCATAGAAAGGATAGCAAATTTTGAAGAATGACAACTATGAAGCCCAAGTATGGGCTGTAGAACATTGTAATGCTCGTAACCTTGATCGTAATGCCTGCTGAATCTGGTTTTTTAAGTTTGTTTGGACTTGTATTTTAGTTATTATAAATAGGTTTTTAAGTTTTCTTAAGACAAAGAAAGAAGAGATAGGGACAGGGAGATGCACGAGACACTTGAAAAACAACTTTGTGATATTTAACATCACTTTGTCATTTCTAGTGAAGAACTTGGAATTTCTTCTTATTAACTTTATCACATTAAGTGCTTAATTATGTTTTCTATATGATGATTCTTTTATCTATGATGATTACAGTATAGCTAAATCCATAACTAGGGTTGTGGGATCTATGAAGAACTAACAAGGTAAAACTACATTATCCTTATTTATTGGAAAGTGTGCATGCATGTATTAATTTATTTTCTTTACTTTGAATGCTTTCAAATGGTGGCCAATGCTAGAACTCTCCTAGTTGTTATTGATTGGATCAAGGTAGTAATCAATAAGAGATTAATCAACATGATCCGATGTGATCTTCTTGCCTAGTTGTTATTCAAAGATTTTTTCAGATTTTAGGGTCTTACTAGCTCATTTATATGGCTTCTCATTATCCTAACATGCTTTCTATAACAAAGAAACCCACACTGATATCCAGTGAAAGTGGTTACCCTCAGCAGCAAGCTTTTAGCGGAAATCGTGTTGAGTTAGGATGGCATAAACATCCGACGATGGCATTAGTGCATTATTCTGTTTGTCCCAGCAAATTCCTAGTTTTGTTGGAACTCCACTATTCTCCTTCTTTCTTCTTTCTTTATTTCTTTATATTTTGGTGACCATTCAGAGTTGTCGATCCACATATTTTTGCAACCAACAGATTGATCAACCTTCTAATATATTTTTTGGTGACCATGAGATCTATTGATCGTCTACATTTTTTGGTATCGTAGCTTCCAGCAGATTTGCAGTTAATCTCCGGTGTGAATTTTTCAGTGAAAACAGATTTCGTTGAGAAGCAGATTTCGATAAAAGTTTCTGGCGACGTCTATAATTGGTATTTTCCAGTAACATTCATAATTTATTTGACCATAACACTAGGTGATGTCTTCCAATTTCTAGTTATCTCTTAGTTTAATCAATTGTGTCACTTACTTGCTTCCACTTTGTGCTCTTTTGACTTTTGCCATATATACCTATATTTAACATAAATTCAAGTTTATCACTTAGTATAATTTATGATCTTACATATCATATTATATTTACTCGTTTATTTGTCTTGATTGTTTGATTAGTAGTTTACCTTATATTTCACTGTTCTGTAGTGTGGGGCTATATAATTTTTTCTCGATTTTTTCTTCTTGATCTTGGTAGCATGGTGAACTAGTAGTTCTTAATTTAGTAGCATTAGGATCTAATGGTGGACTAGGGTCATGTACTCGGTAGGGGTTGGAGGTAAGGGGTAGGGATGGTAAGAGGGGCACAACCTTATTTAACTTAAGGGTAGGGTCGTGGAAATAGGATTACTTATAAGGAAATTCACAGAACTAGTGAAGTGTCTTAAGAGGAAATATATTAAAATAGCGTGTATTCAGGAGATCGGAAGGGTAGGTGCCAAATCTCGAGATATAGATGGGTTTAAGTTATGGTACTCAAGTGGTTCTAGGGATAGAAATGGTGTAGATCCTAGTAGACGAGGACCTTAGGGAATATGTGGTTGAGGTTAGGAGATTTAATAATAGGTTGATCTATCGAAGTTGTGTTTAGTAGTCATGTAGTGGATGTAGTTAGTGCCTATGCGCCTCAAGTAGGCATGGATCTTCCAAAAAAAGTTGTTTTCCGAAAATTTGGATGAGGTGGTGAGAGGCATACCAAAGACAAAAAAATTTCATTGAGGGTGACTTTAATGGACATATCGGGGCCACTAGCGGGATTGAAAATGTCCATGGAGGCTTTTGTTTCAGAGAGACAAATGGAGGTGGGACGTCTCTCTTGAATTTTTCCAAAGCCTTTGAGTTAGTTATTGCTAACTCATGTTTCCTGAAAATGGAAATTCACTTGATTACCTTTTTAGTACCGTATCTAAGACTTACACTAATTACTTCCTCAAAAGAGTAATAGAAGCCTTTGTAAGAATTGCAAGGCTATTTTGAGTGAAATTATTTCCACTCAACATTGGCTTCTAGTGATGGGTTTTTATAGATTAAAAGAGAAAAGAAGAAGAAGGCTTTTAATGCTCTATCGTGTATTAATAGGGAGGCATGACTTCTGAGCTTTCATGAGGTATGGAAGAAAAGCTGAGTAGTTTAGAGGCTTGGAGTAGTGGCTGACATGTGAACAATATATGGGATGCTATTGCTGGTTGCATTAGAAAAGTAGCTACCGAGGTACTAGGGGTTTCGAGAGGGACCTTTTGTGGATGTCGAGGTGATTGGTGGTGGAATGATGAAGTCCAAGGTAAAGTGAAGGACAAGAAGAATTCTTATATGAAGTAGTTGGAGTGTAGAGATGAGGATTAAAAGAGAAGGCTTAAGAAGATCTATAAGATGACAAAGCCAATATCGAAGATTGCAGAGATGAGTGCTAAGACAATAGCGTTTGAGCGCCTATATATAGAACTAAGTGATGATGGTGGGAACATGAGATTGTATAGGCTCTCTAAAGAGAGAAAAAGGAAAGCTCACAACTTGGACCAAGTGAAGTGCATCAAGGATGAGGAGGGTGAGGTGTTGGTGGATTAGACTTCCACTAAGCTAATGTGGCAAGCTTACTTTCATAAGCTTTCAAATGAAAAAGGAGATAAAGAGATTAAGCTAGGTGAGTTGAAAGACTCTTAAAGAGAATGAGATTTTTATTATTGCAGGCTATTCAAAGTTGAGGAGGTTAGACGTGCTATTAGTAGGATGAAGAGAGGGAGCTAGGGAGATTGGACCCGATGATATTCTAGTAGATTTTTGGAAGAACATGGTCAAGGATGACATAGAGCGGTTGACTAGACTATTCAATGTTATTATGAGGACTGCCAAGATGCCCGATGAATGTAGGAGGAACTCAATGGTTCCATTGTACAAGAACAAGGGTGCTATAAAAAACAGTAACATTACAGTGTTATCATATTGGTAAGCCATGCTATGATGGTCTAAGAGAGAGTGGTGGAGATGCGGGTGAGAAAAGGAGTGTGTGTCTCAGAAAATTAGTTTGGATTCATGTCAGGCTGGTCAACTACTTAAGCAATTCGTTTTGTTCGGAGATTAGTGGAGAAGTATAATAAAATAAAGAAGGATCTCCATATGGTCTTTATTGATCTCAAGAAGGCCAATGACAAAGTTCTGAGGGATGTACTATGGAGGTGTCTAGAGATAAAAGGTGTTCTAATGGCATATATTTGGGTGATAAAAGATATGTACGATAAAGCCAAAACTCAGGTAAGAATAGTGAGAGGAGACTCAGAGTATTTTCCTATTGAGATGGGACTTCATCAAGGATCTATGTTGAGCCCTTTTCTATTTTCCTTAGTGATAGATGAGCTAACACGTTCTATTAAAGAGAAGGTTACATGGTGTATGCTATTTGCAAATGACATCGTATGGATTGATCAGACTCGAGCTAGAGTTAATGACACATTAGAGGTTTGGAAACAGGCTTTGGAATCCAAAGGGTTCAAAATGGGCAGGACTAAAACATAATACTTACACTGTAAATTTAATGTCGTGAGGGATGAAACAAACATTGATGTGAGGCTTGCCACTCAACCTATTCCTAGGAGAGAAAACTTAAAATATCTTGGGTCCATCATTCAGAGTAGTTGTGATATAAATGATGATGTCGCACATCGTATTGGGGCAGCATGAATGAAATAAAGGCTTGCATAAGGAGTATTGTGTGATAAAAGATACCACCTAAACTCAAAGGTATGTTTTACAAGATGGTTGTTCGACCGTCTTTGCTATATGGGGTGGAGTGTTGGCCAATCAAAAACTCGCATGTTAAGAAGAAACAAGACCCTGAGTTGAGGATGTTCATATGGATATGTGGGCATACCAGGAGTGATAAGATTAGGAATGAGACCATTCGAGAAGAGCTAGGGGTCAACCTTATGGATGACAAGATGAGGGAAGTGAGATTGCATGATTTGGACACATTTAGAGAAGAATTACTAATGCCTCTGTTAGGAGGTGCAGGGGTTGGATTTAGAAGTTGAATGGAGAAGTAGAGGTAGACCGAAGAAGTATTTGAGGGAGGTGATGAAAAAAATACGGTGAAACTTGATCTTACCAAAGACATGACCTTAGATAGGAAGGAGTGGAGGTCGCGAATTAGAGTAGAAGGCTAATAGGTTAGTAGGGTTAGGTTGATCTCTGATCGTGGGGTATAGTAGGGTAGTAGCATTTATTGGGTCTTTATATCCTGTGTTGTGATTATCTGTCGTATATGTGTTAATTTTATCATACATACATACTATCATGTACTTTTCGTTATTAGTCGTTGTTTTTATTTCCCTTTCTTGATGTTTTCTTTTTTTCCATATCTTGTTTATTCTGCTTATGGGTTTTTAAGATGAGGGTTCCCAGGAAACAACCTCTCTATCTCTATGACATGGGGGTAAGGTCTGCGTACATTCTACCCTTCGCAAACCGCACTTGTGGGATTCCTAAGGGTTAGTAATGTCACACTGCAGACATGGATCAAATCACATAGTGATATTTACCTTTCACATGGATAAAAGGGTTTTGGTAAACTTATCGTTCATCACGCTACACACTAGAAAAGATTACGATTATCTGGTCATACCAAGTTAGGAAATCATGGAGAACACAACACCCTAGCTACTTCCGACACTAGTTTCATAACACTTGCTTTGGTTTAGGTTACTTTCTGCAAACTAAAACCCCCCTAGTTTTTGAAATAAGTAGGTTAATTCACTCGACTTACTCGCAATTACTCTGAGTCTGACCATATTTCGTGTGGGTTCCACTCTAACCTTGGTTAGGTTATATATCTAGACAATGATTGCTTAAACATTAAAAAAGGAGGTATACCTTGGGCAACATCACAAATTTGGCATAATTGCTATAGAATATGGCTTAGACTGGTTTAATTTGATTAATTTGGAAATTAATCCTTATTTCCCTCCTTTTTTACATTTTTGTTTTGTTTCAGTGGAAGGTATAGTATATGCACAACAGTCAAAGTTGAGACAGAACCTTGACTCCGTTTGACCTTGATATCTAGAAGACACTAAGGAGAATGGCACAAAAAATGTGGACAGTGCTGCAAACGAGGCAGTATATGTAGTACTGAACTAAAACAATGATACTAATAACCCACCTCCACTTGTGAATGTTAATCCACCACCACAAGATCTTCAACCCATGGGTCACACATGGAATCAATATCGATTAGATCATAGGACAATAGATGTCACTGGAGCTAGTGTATTACCTCCATTACTGAATGACACAAAGCTCACTATTCGAGTAGGTTACTTAAAATTCTATAAAATCATTGGTTGTTCGTGGGCCTATCATCACAGGATCCGCATAACCATCTACACAATGTTATCTTTATCTGCAAGATCATGATGGGAAGTCAGAATCTGTCCATGGATGCCATTGAGCACCATGTCTTCCTACTAACCTCTGACAGGCAATGCACCGCTATAGTTATCTGAGCTCCCATTAAGTTTAATCACCAGTTGAGCAGAACTGCAGAAGGCCTTTTTGGAGAAGTTCTTTTCAAGGTCAATAAAGCTAAAGTTGAAGGACCAAATCAACAACTTAGAGCAATTGCCTGGTAATTTGATCAAACCCATGTGGGAGAGGTTCACAAAGTGCCTGAGGAGTGTCCCCGACCACAAGATTGTGGAGGACTCCTTGGTGGAGATCTTTTATCGAACCCTGAATGAAAATAACCAAGTTGTTGCTAGCACTATCATGAGAGGCTCATTTTAGATCGTCCATTTCCGGTGATAGCTGAAACTCTTGAGAAAGTGGTCAAGATGAATCTTGCATAGGGGACGAGAGACAAATGAACAACTGAAATCTCATTCTCAGTCAGTGTTAGTCTGGTGCAAGCAAAGATAAATGAAGATATGATGCAAGAGCTTGCTTGAATTAGTATTAACATGGAGTTATTGATGAAGAAAAACTAAGAATTTGTGAGTGCAGTAGTTCATCAGCCTTCACGAGCACCAACATATGAGGAGACTTATTATGAGGAGGACCCTTGCTTCGTCACTTATCATATGACGGGTTTCCACACCCATGTCCAAGTGTTGAATTAGGACTATTAGTGCCAAACTCAAGGTAACTAAGGTTTGAACTTTAACTCAGATAGCACTTTCAAAGACAACAATTGAGGAAGCTACTATGATAGTAACAGGGCAAAGACAGTGATGCTGAATGGGGACACAAAGATGGGTATAGAAATGGTGCATATGTGCCTCTACATAATCAAAATTTTGGTTCTTGTAGATCTTGAATTAAGGAGATGTTTGACTGATTTTTGAAGAAGGCTGACACTCGCGATGAGACCTTGAAGGGGATTAAAGATGACATCTCTAGTATTAATCAGAAAATTAATCTTATTTTGTTGCTAAAAAAGAGTTGGAGAAACAAGTTTGCTAGATGTTGACTCAATTAAACCAGTGTTAGAAGGTACATTACCTAGCAACACAGTTTAGAACCAAAAGAACTAGGGGCATTGTAAGGCAGTGACTACACGTTGTAGCAAACAGACCATTAAACCTACGAAGCCAACTAATGATATTGATGTTTGCAAGAAGATGATTGAGAGCAAAGATGGAGAGGCCATAGATGCTCGTATCAAGGATGGAGGGAATAAAGCAATAGTGACACCACAGAAGTTGAAACACATTTCTAGAAATCCCCCTCTTTTCCCTCAGAGACTCAAAAAGAAGGAGGAAGGTAAATTCCAACACTTTATCTCAATGCTAAAGTAACTCTCCAACAATATCCCTCTTATCGAGGCATTGGATAAGATACTTGGGTATGCAAAGGTATAAAGGACCTAGTCACCAATAAGCAGACTGTGAGACCGAAGCTCTCCTAAGAACTTCAGCATTGCAGTAAGATAGCAACAAGTTCTATATTGGAGAAGCGAAAAGAATCTGGAGCATTCATCATACCCTGCACCATTGGAGATGTTGAATTAGCAAGGGCATTATGTGATTTAGGCGCCAGCATCAATCTAATGCCTTTTGCGATTTTCAAGAAGCTAGCCTTGGAAACCCCTAGTCCAATAAACATGTGATTGTTGATGGCTAACTGAATGGTGTAAAGAATCCTATAAGGATATTATATGACATCCTTATCAAAGTGGAAAAATTCATATTCCCCGCAGACTTTGTTATCCTTGATTGCAAAGTCGACTTCTAAGTCCTAATCATATTGGGAAGACCTTTCTTATCCACTAGGTGAGTATTACTTGATACGGAATCTGGCCAACTCAAGTTTCCATTGAATAATGAAGAAGTTGTCTTCAAAATTTGTGAGTAGATAAAGATCGAAGTTTGGACACTTGGTGAAGTCTGAGTAACCAAGTTGTCAAAGTCGTAACGCAATAATAATTCAGGCATTACATAGGAGGTAACCTAAGAAATTTGATGTAATAGTAGTATTTTTGTTTTATTTTTAGGTTTTTTGGACTTGTAGGTAGTTTAATTTTAGCATTTTGGTTGTAATTTTTCTACTCTAGACTTGTGGCATATAGGATAACATTGTGTTTATGAAGGATATGCAGTTACAAGGCTAAGTCAGCCATTTCGGGGTGTAAAAGAAACAAGAAGTTTTTCTACGAGCAGTTCTACAAGCCGTGGTTCACACCACGTCCCGTACACTTACTCTTAAAACACTTCCATTAAGAAAAATCATTATGCACTCAGTCCATGAGCCAACTTTATGGCCCGTAGATAAAACTGTTGGCCATGAATGGGGCTCATAGACCCCAGGTAAGATTCCTAAAAATTATATAAGTTATGGGGGCCTCTACAACCCAATCTACGAGTAGTATGTCCATGTAAAGCCCATAGACGGGTCCGTGAAGCTAATTTCCTAGATTATGGTCTTGGCCTACTATGAAACCAGTTTGTGTGGACCAAAGAACTTTCTACGGTCTATATCGATGTTTCATAGGGCCTAAGCTCATTAAATACCCCACCCAGTCAATAATATAAAAGGAGGGTCAACTAATTTACCCTTTATTCTTGCCTTAATTCTGAAAACACCACATTTCTCCTACACCACAATTCTGACCACCGTCCAGACAAAGTCCATCTCTTCTAGTGACACTTCGGCCGCTTAGGGTTCCACCTGTCTCGGTCTCCACCTTTAATTTCTCAATTTTGTGATCTAAATTTAGTATGTTCTTACCTCTAATTTTTGTATATCATCAAAATAGGTATCATTAGGTAAGGTTGTTGTTGGATATGCTATTCCGTAATTCATGTGCTCAAAATAGGTGTTTCCCTTGTATAAGAAATAATGTTTGCTTAACATTGATTGACTAGTTGCCTTTGCTTTGAACTGGCTAATGTCGGAATGTGTGTTTAATGTACTCAAAGAAATTGGTTGTATTTTATATGTATATCGGGCTTGAAATCTCGCAGTCGCATGTTGCTGGAACATATTGAAATAATTTTCTGAAAAATGGCATGTGGTTGTATGTGTGTCAATAAAGGCATAACTTTTTTAATTATCAAATATTGGTCGGAATGTGATTTTGAAAGTGTACAATGATGTTTGCCAAGATAGTGCATAATTGTCACATGTGGGGCATTAGGGAACTTGTTGGGATTGTGTAAGTGCATATAGTTGTTGTTGTCTATTGATGATCCCATTTTGGGACCCATTTGATGGGCTTAGAAAACCCAAGCTGCTCAACTTTTTATACCACGGCATTTTTCTACGGCCCGTGAACAATCACGAGTCGTAGTTTTCCTTTGTGAGTAGAACCGGTAGCCTAGGGCTTTGAGGTTCCATAAGACAAAACCTTCTATGGGTCATAGTTTAGTCTATTACTAATAGACTAGTTTCGTAAGGTGATGCCTGCAAAATATTAAGTCTAGAACTACACTGACGACTCAATCTATGGCCCGTAGAATGTTCTACAAGCTATACTGATCTCATAGGTGTAGTTTCAGTAACTGATTAAACTATACCATGTCACCTATAAATGCCTTTTATGGCTTGTAGTTTTCCCTATGGCTCGTAGACGAGCCTTCATAGGTTCTTCTGTCACTTTATCTGAAAGTTTCTTATTTTTCTTTCCTATTCTTGTAAGGCTTATCAATTTGTTATATGTTTGCATCCTAGGTACCATGGCCCCAAAACCTAAGAAGAGTGAGATTCAGACCAAGAAGAGGCTTTTGATAGATGAACCCTCGGACGCCTAGGGCAATTCTAAGGCTAGTGGGTCCTTCGAGGACTTCGGTGTCCAGTCTAATGTGGGCATCGAGCGACCACAGTCATGAGCAATTATCAGACTGTTAGGGCAACTCAGACTTAGGCCATCATGGTCCACTCTTCCAGTCTGGTGAGGGAGGTGGCAGGGATAATAGCTCCATACAGATGACTGTCTCTAAAGAGGGATTCGAGCCCCGATAAGGAGAAGTCTAAGTTTGAGTCCTCTTCAACACCCCGAGATCTACCCTCACATCTGGATGCATTATCTAATCAGGGGTGCATGCGGAGCATGCAGCAGATATAATGGGATGACATACAACAGGATGAGCAGCGCGGACAGGCTCGTACCATATTCGAGGAGCCTCAGATTATCATCTTAAGGTTAGACAATGTCCTCGAACTCCAAGACACCATATCCTGATATATACTTTAGCAGTTAAAGATCTCTTTTCATCATATACTGCAACCGTTTTAGAGTTGACCGCTAAGGGGAAGAGACCTCTCACTCAACGTAGGTTGATACACACAAGGGTGAGGTAAGTACAGGTCGACATACTAGAGGCCTCTAACTGCCATATGCTTTTTATTCACGAGTACCAGGCTACCAGGATCACAACTAGGGCAGACTCAAGACAAGTCCTAATGAGAGATCTGGACCGCACGCTAGCATTAATATGATGGGTCGCCAATCATATTTCAGAGCAAGGCCAAAACTCTGATTCGGTGTTAACTTCATCGGTGCCTATAGTGAAGACATCCTTCAACTTCATCGGCAAATTTTGGTGGATGGTTTTTAGATCGTAGATCCAGCCTACACATGCAAATAACACCTTAATACTAGACTGTGCTACACTGGTTGCCAGAATCTTTGTGACCTTGAAGAGGTCCACGTCCATCCCCTTCCCGTGCTTAATATATAGTCTCTGTATAGCAACAGGGGTGGAAATTCTTCACCATTTGGACACTTTGATCGATGGTCAGAGAACGGTGGGTACAAGCCTAATATAGGCTGATGAGAATTCTGTGGCCCTTTACTGACGACCACATCCTCCAATCCAGATGCCAGACATGTTCACCGCAGCGCCACAGTCTGAGCCTCCACCTTTTTCTGCTACTGCTGCTCCCACTATTGAGAGGTCTTCTCCGAGCAAGGCTGATAGAGAGGGGGCCCACTACTACCCGTACTACACCAGAGGTCGTTCCCACACAGTCTCTGCCATTGGCAAGGTAGACATGTCAGTGACATCTATCCAAGCCTTAGCATAGAGGCAGGCATGCACTGAGTCCCAGTAACTCAGTTCCTATAGTAGATCGAGCCTTGGGTTTGCTAGGCCATCTTAGAGGCTGAGGTGCTTATGCAAATGCACTATGTTGCTACCATTGAGAGAGACTTACTCCAGTATACAGCTGCATTGATGCGTTTGAGGGGCAAGTAGAGCAGAGCCTCAATTCCACGCAGCCTGCCGATATGATATCCATTCTTACGAAGATCCAACAGCTTTGATTCGAGGAGAGGGGAATAGTATCAGCACCAATTATGCTACAACCATCTAATCCTAGTGAGGCAGTCATTGATTTGTTCAGCCCTAAGAAGACACCACTCTTCTCCCTCTTCTATCAGCCTTGCACTGATGATCCAAATTGTGAGGCGAGAGGTGAGGATGATAAAGGAGGAGTAGTTTAAGTTCACTCATCTCGACTACTCGAAGGCGAAAAGGGTGATCGTCATCAGCATAATAGCCCAACTTTAGAGGTTAAGATCTATCCCACTAGGAATCGTTGTTCAAGGTGGAAATGAGTTGTTGGACCAAGTAATTGTAGGACCTAAGGGGTTGTAATAATCATAACAAAGTTCAACTAATGAGTTCTAATTAACAAATTAAATGGCTATTAAGGGAAGATATTAGGGATGTGCAAATATGGGAGTTAATCTATCAAAGGGGTCTAGATACTTGACTACATGAGTTGATATTGGGTGAATAGGCTAAGTTGCTTGTAACACAAATCAGCTATGATACATGGGTTTTTCACATGAATCAACAAAGATACCACACGCAAACTGCCGAGGACATGCTTGGCCAAAGAAGTGACAACAAAGCACCTACTACCATGACCATATAATCCATGAATGTGGATATCAACTGAAACCCTATAATGTTTTCGACCATTACATCCATTCCACACTTTAATAGTTCCAACTAAGGTAACAATTAGAGATCTAAAAATAAACCCTAAGTTCGCAACCTTGAAATTTATACATTAAACTTAGAAATAGATATAAAATCACCCAAAAAAGTATAGATACGTCAAGATATCACATACCCAACAAACAAATGAAAGACTCATATCAAAAGCACACCCCTAAATCGGGGGTTTTTGCCCGACATATTAGAAATTAAAGATTGAATGTCATACATAGTAGCAGAAGTCATGGGTAATAAGATTGAGTACCAATAAGTTGATTATAACCAGCTAATATTCTCTAATTTGATGCCCAAAAGCTTCAAACCCCTAGCATCCCTTGCACTCTAAGAGGAGTGTTCTAGGTACTACTACTACAGACTAATTTTTCTGACTTGGAATGAACAAATGATGTACGATGTCATTTTTTAATTACTTATATACTCTGTGCAAATGTGTGAATGTTTGTGCTGCTAAATATTGTTCGGTGGTGAAGGTCGACCATTGCTGAGCACTTCGATGATGCACCGAATGTACACTTGACCGCTTTTCTATGCATCTTCACAAGGCTTCTTCCACTACAACAATAGGTGATGACTCTTTGCTCTACCTTTCAAATTTGGTAATACACCAAAATATTCTTCATATTACCATTCTGTCAGTGTTTTGGGACTTTGGGTGTGCAACTTTAGGCAATCACTTGTGCACTTCGACATATCACTGAGTATACTTTGCAACATCTACTCTAACCACACTCTTGACTTGTCCTAGAACCTGCGTTTGCTACATAGTTAGGTGATCTCCTTGAGTCTTTGGTGGATTGCAGAGGATGTCGGTGACACCACTTTTCACCCCATTCAGCACTTTTGCTTACTTTCAAAAATTCCACCAAGTCTTGCCCTTGTGTGCACTTTTAACTCCATTTTATGTCATAGCACATGCATATTTGATAGCAATTTGAATTGTTAGCACACTAAGGGCAATATCTCCTTGCAATTTAACCCCAAAATTAGTCCAAAATATGGACTCATCAACACCCCCAACTAGGGATGGCAAAATGGATAATATACATGGTTTTCCATCCACTTTTACCCATTCAAAATGGATTGGATATATGATCATTTTAGAATTGTCCAATATGAGTCTAACTCATATTTGACCATTTAAAATATAAGTATGCTAACGACCCCAAAAAGTGCCTAAAAACGTGCCTTGGAATGCCCAGAATTTTAATTTTCATATATCTTAACATCCATTTGTTATTTCAAAAATCTGACTTTTGATTCTTGTTCAGGGGGTCTAAATTAGGGGGTAAAGGGTCTAACACCGACTTAAGAGTAAAGATTTAGCAATTACGAAATTTCAAGAACGCAATTTCCAGAACAGTTTCCTCGTCAGGGGTGCGACACACTCCAGTGTTATTTTGTGCATTTTTTGTTTTAGGGTCCAAGGCTTTGGGTCTTGGGCCCAAGGGTTCCCATACGTGTTTTTACCCATACTTAGCAAAATTTTACCCTCATATCATCCTAAACATTCTCCAATACTCACTACAACACTTAGCCATATTTTCACTTCCCAAACTCAAGTCCCAAATCCTCTTCCCAAGCTAAGGTTCTCCTTCAAGGTTCTTCTTCAAGCTTCAAGTCTCCATCTCCAATCTTCACCAAGTTCACCTCCAAGCCAAGGCATGTGAGTATCTTTCATGGGTTCCTTTCACCCATGATACCCAAGCCACCTTTTACTCAAATTGCTTCATTTAAAGTTGATTTACAAGTGGGTCTTGATTATTATGATATTCACTGCACACTATGTTAAAACTATGTAATGTTGTGACTGTTTTACTGTGTTTTGAGCTATAAATCGTTGATCTATTGTAAGGTTTGATGAGGGGTTTTGATGTATATGTCTTGAGGGTGTTGCAAGGTGTTAATTGATGGTTTTACAATGGATTTTCTTGCATGACTTTATGACTAATTTGCATGGTTTTATTCTACCCTTCACACCTTGTAAGTGTTTGATAAAATGTCCGGATGTGGTTTCTTGAGTAGTTGAAATTCCAAAGCATGAGAAATGATATGAATGATGTTATGATGACGAAATGAGCTTATGTGTATGATATACTCTATATAAAGTGTTGTATTAGACTATACCTGATCCTGAGGGACAAGAGCCCGGGTAACCATATTGGGGGTTTATACTCGTCAATCATGCGAGGGGTTTATACTTTGTCACCGTGTAGGTAGGTGTGATTACCATCAATCATGTGAAGGGTTTATACCACACAACCACCACGGGGGTTATACCTTAAGCAACTAGCATGGTCTCTTCTTCACATATGATATCCTATATGAGCATGATTTACTTATGCATGCTTTACTTAAGCATTGAACATACATGCCATATTGTTATTTTTTTCTATTGCTTAATATTATGCATTTTTATTATGATGGCTGCTTATTGTTGCATCGCATCCTACATATTTAGTACATTCAAATGTACTAACGCATTCTCTATGCCTACATGATGTAACCATGTAGGAACTGGTACCCAAATTGATCATCCTCTTCCAGATAGCTAGTTCGATGCTATTCAAGCTAGTTGTGAGTCCTCCATTTTGGGGACATTAGTATATGTTTCTCTTATTATGTATTGAAAGACTATTCTTCACTTTCTATTTTGACTGTGAGAGTGAGCTCGGTTGCTTTGTCTTGGCCCCCGCTCTTATTTATGTAGTAGAGGTGTTGTTGGACATGATATGTATCTATTTTACGAGCCTTGACTCTTTTGCCTCTAGGTGTTACTGGTATGCAAACTTTCCTTTATTCCCATTACCCTTATTTCTACTCATTTATGTCGTTTAAATGCTTCTGCGACCAATGATGTGTAATGATAAGTTAAGAGAGTTATTTTGGGCCGCTTCGGGCACCTCATTCGTCGTGTCATGTTTAAGCCCTATTTTGGGTCGTGACAAACTTGGTATCAGAGCTAGGTTGATAGGTCCTCGATTAGAGTCTTATTCATGGTTGTGTTGTGCACCACAATTAAAGAGCCAAAATCAAAGACACTTATTTGATCACAATATTGTCATAACCAATCTTTTATGAAAATCATACCATAAGACGAAATTGGGTTAGCCATAACATAATTTTTCAAAATAATCCAAGTACATGAATGCATATGATATGAACAATGAGGAAATGACATGGGTAATTAAGACTCTATTTAAAAGTCAACATTTACAATATAAAGTTGAAGTGAAAGCATAATTAATTTCATACTTAAACCCATAGTGCAATCTCTCATGCATAAATAATCTCAAAAGGGGAGCATGCACAATTATAACTTCATAAATTCAAGGTAAATTCCCATATAACAGTTTAAATCACATTAAAATCATCAAATAAACACTGCCCATGCATCAATAGAATTTTAGGAATTATAATATTCAGAACTCCAAATTAAAGTAAGCAAAATCCATGTTGGTTTTCTTGAAAATAGTTTTGAGTCTCCTCGATTGGAACAGATCAAGGATTAATCTCATATACATGAATCCTACTAGAACCAAGGAATAACAGAAGAAATATCAACTCCCAGACTGGTCAAATAACCCCATTCAAAGCGTCAGTCACAACATTTGCCTTACTTAGGAACAACTTAGTTATAGGAGAAACAATAGAAGAGAATTTATTCACAATCTCCACTAATAGCCCACAAAACCCAAGAGGCTCCAATACCCAAGAGAGTCAAGGTCTAGGCTAAGGCATAATCACCCTTATCTTACTAGGTTCCACCTTAATAATCTCACCTAGCATCACACGGCCAAGGAAGGCAACCTCTTTCAGCCAAAATCTCCATTCCTCCTACTTTGCATCCCACCTTCTTCCTTGAACTTTATTGTACTACCCTCTTAAGACCCACTCACTACCTCATTAGGGAACATAAACCATCATATCATCACCAAGACTACCATAAGCCTATTGTAGTATGGGCTAATAGATTCTATTCATGAGATTTGTAGGCATAACCGGCACACTAGTCCAACCAAAAGATACTGCCCCAATTTTAAATATCGAAAAGGGACATTCAAGGCCTCACCTACCACCTCCAACAACACAATAACAAAATAACTTAGGTATTACATCTCTATTCTTACAAGTTGACAAATGCAACCCCTTAGAGACCCAATTGTACCCTAAGACAGGAAATGGACTAACTTCTTTTGCTACCACTTGACAACCTCCCACTTCAAGATGGGTTCATTAGGGATTCGGGATCTAGCTCTATGGGTCCTACCATCAGTGAAGATACTACATGTATGTACCCATTCCATCCCTATAATGACATCCAAATTCACCATGCCATTCGAACAAACCACAAAGCAAGACCTAATGCAATATAAACCCGAATCAACACCTATGAACCACGTAGCAAAATATACTGAAAAAAGGATAGATACAAAATATGCACACCACATCTTGGGCACATGAGAAGCCCCACTAGCAACCAAAAGAATAGAGAAGAAATAGTTGCACACCGAGCCTAACAATACATGCACAACAAAGCCAAGAAAACTTCAACTTACCAGTAATAGCATCGGGCACCTCATCCCCTCCTAGAGTCACTTCATCAACATGACCACCTTGATCTAAAAACCACATGGGCAAACTGAAATTTTGTGGCCTATCTCACCACACACAAAGCATAAACCCGTGTTCCTCCAACATGCACCACTATGAGTCATTCCATATTTTTGGCATCTAAGAAGAGTCGTTCCTTCATCACCCTCCTTACTCTTATTACATTTCCGAGGGCATTCGCTCCTTTTATGTCCCATTTTGCCACAATCAAAACAAGTATTGGTGCCCTTGAAACATGGGACTGAGCCTTATCACATATCGAACACATAGCATCACCTCTATCCTTGCGACTTTGCAACTTTCCTTCAACATGGGCCCTCTTGGCCTCACTATCTCTCCCCTTACCATTTGGAGTCCTGGAAGTACCCACATGTTCTTTGAGGTGAGTTGCCAATTTCGCCACCGCTTTGGCCACTTTCCATTGAGCATCGCAAATCTCTGCATTCATCTTATTATTGTCCTAAGTAGCTTGAGACATATCCTCGAATATAAAGGTAAGGGGTTAGTAATAAACCCTAGGGGATCTAACTCTATCGCACGACATGGATCATGAAGAAGTGGACCATTTCCTAGAGTACCTCATTGCCTCCTACTCATTAAGCATTTTAGGTGCTTGCACCATTTTGCATATGAATGGACTATTCTTATGAATGAACATTATGACTATGAAATTATGATTTTGGCATTTGATCCTAAGTATGAATTAATATGAATGGTGTTTGGCTTTTAAGCCCAATGGTGCATTGAAATGATTCAGATAGAAAAATTATTGTTTCCTCATTGAAAGTATGTATATGTATGTTATAAGTATTCTTGTGGGATGATGACTTAGCACCGATGGATTGAGAGGGGTGGGTCTATGAGGGTTCCCCCATGTTTTTATTGCATAGAGCCTTGTCTTCTGATCTTGGTTGGACTTAGCTTGATGGGTTGGAGGTCTTGTGGTAGTTTGGGCTACTTGCATAGCATGCTTCCAATGAATGTAGAACCTGTAAGGTTGTAATATGAGGGTTAGGGGTGGTCGATCTATTTGGTCAAACTCCAATGGGGTAGTCACTACCCTAAGGTTGGTTTGAGGTTCGAGTTTTTTTCTCAAGTGTGGAGGAGAGTAGGTGACATCCCTGAGTGCCTTTTTGATCTAGGAATGAGCATTTTCATTATTGGTGGAGTTGTTAGGTGGGCTTGTGCACCGGTTGTGTCGATTGGGTTTCATGAATAGGGTTCTAAAATCCTACCTTGGTATGTTTATGGTGTCTCTAGTGATGAGGTATTGATTTGTTTAGAGGTTCTGAATCATTTGGGGGTAGAGTTGCAAGCCATGGGTAACTGAGATGTTGCTGCTAAATATGGTACATGTGCATCGTAAATAGTAAGAAGGTGGTTAAAATTCTTAAAGATTGTGAAATGGGTGTGCAACATATTTTTCCCGATAAGGCTAATGTTGTGGTCGGTGCTCTAGGTAGCCTAGCATGTGTTGTTGATGGTGGCAAAGAAGAGACTAGTGAGGCCCATCGGTTGGTTAGATTGGAAGTTAGGTCGAGGGGAGTTGAGCATGGTGGTGTAGCCTTCTTGATGGTTCCAAATCTTCTTGGGTTAAGAGGTCTAGATTAGGCAAGCCCTTGATTCCGCCTTACTGGAGTTGGAAGTTTTGAGCGAGAGAATGATAGAGTGGATGTTGTCTCCCAAGGGGGAGATGGTGGTTATGGTACCAAGTTTTTTAGGTGTATTTAAGGTTGAAAATTGAGTTGAGGATGATTCCTTATAGAGTGATGCGAGGTTGGTTAGGTTGCATAAGCTTGGGAATTGCCTATGGTATGGTTATGGTTTGTCCGATTTTTCATGCCTTTAGGTTGAAGGGATGTGGTGGTGACTCTAGTGCTGTAGAACTCATAATATTGTGGGTGTTGTGGAGTATAAGTTGCTTTAGGAAGAGGTCTCGGTGGAGGTATTGGATGGAAAGGTTGAAGAAGTTGATTGTTTAGGGGGTAGTGATCGTCAAGGCCCTTCGGAAGAATTGTCAAGTCGAAAGTGTCTCTTGTGGAGCCGTTGCAGGCATGGAAAAGTGATATCCATACCACTTTCATTCTATTCAAGCTTATGATAACATGTGGAACACCTTCTGGTGACTTCAAGTTTTATGTTTCATCCCCTATGTCATTTGCGTGCATCCATGTTCATGTTGACAAGTTCATGATAATTTTTTACACTTATGTTTAGATTTTGAAGTGGTGTTTTAAAGGTGATGTTGCATTCTTGTTGGGCCTGATTTGTTATATTCACTCTTGTCTTGTATGTCTCTTTTACATTCGGGGACGAATGTTCCCAAGGGAGAGATATTGTAACAACCCCAAAAAGTGTTGAAAAATGTGCCTCGGAATGCCCAGAATTTTAATTTCCATATATCTCAAAATTCGTTCATTATTTCAAAAATCAGAGTTCAGATTCTTGTTCAAGGGATCCAAATTAGGGGATTTAGGAGCAAAGATTTAGCAATTCCGAAATTTCAAGAACGCAATTTCCAGAACAGTTTCCGAGTCTGTGGCACGACGTGCCCCAGTGTTGTTTTTGTTCATTTTCTGTTTTCGGCTACAAGGCTTTGGGTCCTGCGCCCAAGGGTTCCCATACGAGTTTTACCCATACTTAGCCAAATTTCGCCCTCATATCATCCTAAACATTCCCCAATACTCACTAAAACACTTAGCCATATTTTCACTCCCCAAACTCAACTCCGAAACCCTCTTCCCAAGCTAAGGTTCTCCTTCAAGGTTCTTCTTCAAGCTTCAAGTCTCCATCTCCAATCTTCACCAAGTTCACCTCCTAGCCAAGGTATGTGAGTTTCTTTCATGGGTTCCTTTCACCTATGACACCCAGCCATGTTTTACTAAAATTGCATGATTTAAAGTTTATTTACAAATGGGTCTTAGTTATTATGAAATTCACTACACACTATGTTAAAGCTATGTGAAGTTGTGACTATTTTGCTGTGTTTTGAGCTATAAATCTTGGAACTGTTGTAAGGTTTGATGAGGGGTTTTGATGTATATGTATTGAGGGTGTTGCAAGGTGTTGATTGATATATTTACAATGAATTTTCTTGCATGATTTCATCTCTAATTTGGATGGTTTTATGTTACCCCTTCACACCCTCTAAGTGTTTGATAAAATGTCAGGATGTAGTTTCTTGAGTAGTTGAAGGTCCAAAGCATGAGATATGATATGAATGATGTTATGATGACGAAATGAGTTTATGTGTATGATATACTCTACATAAAGTGTTGCATTAGACCATACCCGATCCGGGGGAACAAGAGCCTAGGTAACCATGTTGGGGGTTTATACTCATCAACCATGCGAGAGGTTTATTCTTCATCACTGCATTGGGAAAGTATGATTACCATCAACCATGTGAAGTGTTTATACCACACAATAACCATGGGGTTTATGCCTTGAACATCTAGCTTAGTCTCTTCTTCAAATATGATATCCAATATGAGCATAATTTACTTATGCATGTTTAGCTTAAGCATTGAACATGCTTGCCATATTGTTATATTATGTCTATTTCATAGTATTATCTATTTTGATTATGATGCCTACTTATTGTTGCATTGCATCTTATATACTCACTACATTCAAACGTACTAATGCATACACTATGCCTACATGATGTCACCATGTAGGAACCGGTGTCCAAATTGATCATCCTCCTCCATGTGGCTAGTTCGGTGTTATTCAAGCTAGTTGGTGAGTCCTCCACTTCCAGGACCTTATTATATGTTTCTCTTATTCTTTATTGAAGCACTCTTCTTTACTTTCTATTTTGACTATGAGGATGAGCCCAGTTACTTTGTCTTGGCTATATAGTAGAGGTGTTATTGGACATGATATATATCTATGTTACGAGCCTTGACTCTTTTGACTCTGAATGTTGTTGATATGAAAACTTTCCCTTAGTACCATTGCCCCTATTTCTACTCTTTAAGGTCATTTAAATGCATCCGCGACCAATGATGTGTAATTATAAGTTAAGAGGCTTGTTTGCAGTCCCTTCGGCCTCCTCATTCGTCGTGTCACATCCAGGCACTATTTTGGGTCGTGACAGGTACTTAAATGGATAAAATCCCCAGTCACTAAAACACTTCATTATGTTGAAAAATCAAAACCCTTCTCAGGAAAATAGGAATTTCTCTAGGAAAAATAAAAACCCTTCATTCACGCGACTCGACTTTTTATTCCGACTTCTAACATTGACTTCAATTGGAATCATTCGAAGTAGTGACTTCTCCAGTAAGCTTTTCTCCTTCATCTTTACTTTTGTTCCATCTCTCTCTCATTTGTTCCTTGTTTTTGTGGTGGTTGCTGCTGTGATACTTTGAATTTCTTGTTTCTGTATGTTGGATGCAAATGATTTTGATAGAGTTGCTGAGAAATAGATAGGCTGTAGAATAGAAAACTATGGGGAGGAAATTCAGGAAGCGAGTGAAGGATGTTGAAAAGGTGTTTGATTAATTGTCTAAACTTTTCTTTCTATGATGTAAAAGGATTTGTAGTTGAATTATTATTTTGCGATA
>JAPFFP010043195.1:0-13444 GCA_026153255.1 Solanum medicagineum | reverse complement strand
AAACTTTATGTAATTTCAAGCGCTTTGTTCATGTAGTCTTCTTCTCTTATATATATATTGTACCATTTGGTGTTAATTAATCCATGTACCAAGAAAATGAAAATCAAGAGACTAAGTGGAAGAAGACAACTGAGAAATGGAAAGGTCAAAATTTCTTTTAGAAAAGAAACGGATCAGGTCCATTACACCCACCTTTTAAAATTAAATTAATAAAATAATAGGAATTGATAAACACATGTTTTAAAATGTACTACAGATGATGAGAAAATGGGTCAAAATGGGGTACTTACAAAAAAAAAAATAGATTTGTAGGGTAATAGGTTGCCCACAAAGTTGAGGTGTCTTTTTGAAAATTTGGGACAACATAACTAGTGAATTTATGTCTTTTCTCTTTTTTCTTCCTAAATATATTTGTATTCATTTAATATGTATATGTATTCCTATGTTCCATTTCAAATTTGTATTCCCATTTTTCTTCTTAAATAAATTTGTATGTAATCAAATTTGTATTCCCGATTTCCATTTTAGATATGTATTCCAGCATTCTTCCTTAAGTATATTTGCATTCGATTATATTTGTATCCATCACTTTTCACAGTAACAAATCATAACCCAACTATATTTTTAGTTTTGCATCATTTTTCCTTTTAAAGTATATTTGTATCCGATGATTTCCATTTTAGATATGTATTCCAGCATTCTTCCTTAAGTATATTTGCATTCGATTATATTTATATCCATCACTTTTCACAATAACAAGTCATAACCCAACTATATTTTTAGTTTTGCATCATTTTTCCTTTTAAAGTATATTTGCATCCGATTAATATGTATATGTGTTCCCATATTTCATTTCAAATTTGTATTTTGAGTTCATCTTAAGTATATTTATATTCGATCATGCCTATATTCCCATTTTCATTTGAGATAGGTATTCTCATGTTCTTTCTTAAGTATATTTGTATTTGATCACATATGTATCCACCACTTTTCACAATAGATTTGTAGTTTCTCATAATATTGTACCTTTTCTCAAGTTGTCTTCATCCTCAATATGTATGCTATTTGTATTTATATTCATTTCTTTTTAGTATGTATTCAATATTCATCCCAAAGATATGCCAACTAGGCTTATATTTTATTTCTAAGAATGTTTGCAATATGCATTCCCTTGTTCCTTTTTCATTCGCATTTTTGCACTGTATCCTATTATTTTTGTATTTAATCCTTGAAAAATGATGTAATACAATACATAAAACATTTAGAATCATAAGCATCACATCCCCCTCTTATTTTTTAAGGTTGGAAAGAATGAAAGACAAGAATTTTACTGAAGGTTTGACCCCAAGAGCCAGTCTACGACCCGTAGAAGGAACCACGAGTCGTAGGTGGATTCGTGGGAGATGCCTAGTGAAAATGGAAATTGAAATATTTTTGGAAGGTGGCTTACATGTTACCAGACTGATCGTATAAGTGACCACGACCCTTCAACAGGTCTTGTAGGAAGAGTCCCTGAGGAACCTAAATTTTTCTAAGTTTGAAACCACTTTACGAAAGGACCTACGACCCGTAAGTAAATCCACAGGTCGTCCTGCATGTTCGTAGGTTGGAAGCTACAAATTTCAGAAACTTGACTTTTCTGGCACAAGGTTCTATGGAATGAAGTATGGGTTGTATGTTGATCCACGACCGTAAGAAGAGTTTCGTGGATGACTTCGGCAATTTTTAATGAAGGGTGGTTTTTGACATTTCCAAATCGGGTAAGCCCTAAACTACGTCGTTTTGGATACCCTTACTGACTTGACTGACCTAACCTTTATAAATCCTATTTCTAATTCATTAGCCTTTAATCCTCAAATTTCTCCCAAGAATTCTCAATATTTCTCTCTCTAAATCAAGGGTTCCATTGAAGTTAAAGCTTAGGGGTTTGGTCAAGTTTTTCCATATTTTCTTTTTCAATTCTAAGGATTCTACTAGAGGTATGTATCACTTCATTCATAGATTAGTTTCATTCATGAAGCTCAATCCAAGACCTTCATTTATCAAAGTTTTATGATAATTTCCTATGGTATTTAAGCTATGATTCCTAATGCACGGATTATGATTTCTATTTCATAATTATGATTAATTATACATGAATTATGATGAATTTCGAAATGTATATGATTTTCAAGCAAAAGTATGTGAGTTCAAGTATGCTTGATTAGGACTTAATGACTTGATGTGAATTCCTTTATTTGATGATCCAATATGATTTTAAATTGCATGTATTTTTTTGAACTTCGTCCAATTGCATGATTTTGACTTAATTGTCCATGGATCCCCACTTAGCCCTAGTATCTCATGATGAAGTTATGAATTTTTATGCCTTTGAACTAAAGTATATAAAAGCATGATTTAATGATAATGTTATGACAATGAGGATGTTATGAAAGCTATGATGGTACTATGATAAAGAGGGTGATGAAAACTCAAATGATTATGATGATGTTAAAGGTGGGAATGTCAACCCATACTATGTTGAAAAGTAAAGTAGATGGTATTCTTATGACATGATGCTTTTACGAAAGCTATGATGACTATTTACAAATTATGAAAGTATGATTTTAATGAAGTATGAACTATGTTAATAACTATATATATGCATGATTTATGTATTCTGTGGGATATGATTTAGCACCGAGAGGGCTTTGGTAGATATCATGATCCCATAACTATGTGCCATCATAGGAATGATGTTCATGTTTTAAGCCTTAAAGGTGCGCTAATGGATCTATATAGCTTTAATGGACATTCAACGTGCTAGAATAGAGCCTAAAGGGTGGGGTCAAATGATGGTTCTCACCGTGCTAAAAGAGAGCCTATAGAGTGAGGCTCAAGTCTACCTTGAAAGAGTAGACTCCTCTTAGCTTGATGTAGAGTGAACATCAAGATTCCAATGTAATAGTCTACATAGTCTTATATGTTAGTTATGGTCCTATTCCCATATATGTATGTTAAGGTTATGAAAGAATTTTATGATACTTCTTCCCATGATTTAAACTTGGCTCATACATATTGTGTCCTTATTCATTTGATTATGATTATCCATATTGATATTATTGTGATGTCCTTTGATTCATGATATACCTACATACTTAGTACATTCCACGTACTAACACATTCTTCTTTTTCTACATGATTACGTACTAGCACATACTTCTTTGTCTACATGATCTAACCATGTGGGAATGGACGACGAGGCGACTATTCTATTTCGTGGCTAGACTCAATTTCAAGCTTGAAGACTTATTGGTGAGTTCCCATGCTTCGAGAACAAGCCCTTTATGATGCTTTCCTTTATGCTGTGACTTTGCCATTTTCTTCCTTTGATGTATATCTTGAGGGTGAGCTAGTGACTTATGTGCTAGACCCGGTCAAGATCTATGACATAGAGGTATGATTTGGACATAATGGATTGATGTATAATCCCTCATGAGAACTATAATATTCTCACTTTATATACTTACGTTTGCCAATTTATTCTCTTATGTATGCTTATTTTGCCTTATGAATGCTTATGATATGAACACGAGGCTTGGATGGGATGTTTTCGAATTTCACATTCGTTGTGTCATAGCTAAACCCTAGGTCTGTGTCGTGACAAAAGTGGTATCAAAGCACAAGGTTTGAAAGCATCCTAGGGAATCCAACATTCTACATCGTGTAGCATCATAGGAGGCTATAAGATACTCTAGGAAAACTTCGCTTCTTTTGTACTCTATCTCGTGCCGTCAGAGCTTTTGTATCCTAATTCTTGTCCCTTGGTGTTTTCAAAAATAGCTCTACAACGCGCTCCATTGCCAGGGGAAATGATGTTAATGCGAACCAAGTTCCTCCGGCTCCTCAAGCGAACCAAGTGTCTAATGATGAGTTTAGAGCCGCAATCACTATTTTGACTGAAGTCGTTGCCTCTCCAATGACTCCCACTCCGACTTCAAGGATATAAGATTTGCTAGGATGAATCTCTTGGAGTTTAATGGTTCAAAAGTGGATGAAGTTCCACAAGAGTTTATCGATAAGGTGTATAAGGTGGTGAAGATTATGGGAGTCTCGTCTGAGAGAAGGTCAAATTGGTTGCTTAATTATCAACTTAAGAGAGTTGTTCAAGTTTGGTTTAATCAATAAAAGTCCGAAAGGGTCAATAGAGGTGCTATTGATTGGGAGGTGTTTAAGGCCGTTTTCCTTGATCTTTTCTTCCTACATAAGCTAAGGGAAGCCAAAGTGATGGGATTCATGAACTTAAAGTAAGGTACAATTAGTGTGAGGGAGTAAGCCCTCAAGTTCACCAAGTTATCCAAGTTTGTTCCTTCCTTGGTGACCAACTCGAGTGCCTACATGGACAAATTCACTTTGGGTGTAGTTGACTTGGTAAAGATGGAATCTAAGGCTGCTATGCTCATTAATGAAATACATATTTCCATGATCATGACATATGCCAAACAAGTGGAGAGTGAGAAACTCCAAAGATGAGGAAAAGGAGTCTAAGAGAGCACGTTATGATGGTGGGTTCTCTTATGGTAAGTTCGGTGATGGACGATTTCAACAAAGCCAAGAGTCTTCTAAAGGTTCTTCTCAAAGGTTTGACAAAGAGAAATGAGCCAATCCCAAGAGCCACAAGGAGGGTTTCGTGTACAATTCCAGTGAAGGGTGAATTTCTGAAGTTGAGTCTACAAACATACAGACGAGCCATAGACTTGGTATCGTGTCCTGAGGATCAGAAGGTGAGAATTTGCTGAAAGTTCATCAGATAAAAAACCCTACGGGCCATAGAGGGGTGTCATAGAAGATAGCCCTAGAATTGAAGCAACAAGTCCATGAAAGCCCGATCATGGGTCGTAAACTGTTATATGGCCCGTAGAGTCCTTTGTAGAGCCTGCCGATCTAGTTATTCTATTTCATTCTGATTTTAATTTTAAACATTACACAATAGGTTGTTAGGTTATTTTTCAAGAAGGAAGGAGAGAGAACAATAGAGAGAACATTAGAGAGCTTGAGAAACGCCTGTAAAACTTTATTTCATCTTTTGTTTTTAATCTTGTGATTCTCATTGAAAAGTTTGGATCTCTTGTGCTTAATTATCTTGTGTAAGTTCTCAATTATGTTATTCAAATTCATATGTCTTGCAATTACACTGATCTTGAGTAGTTAAATCCATAACTAGGGTTGTGGGAACCATGAAAAACTAACAAGGTAAAATTGAATAAGTCATAATTCTTGAAAAGTGTGCATGCATATATTAATTAGCTCTCTTCGTATCGAATATTTTCTAATGGTGGCCAACGTTAGAACCCGCCTGTAACACCCCACATCTTACAATACTAGTACTATGCAAATGAAACCTGATATGACTTTTTAAATTAGCGTCAACTTTTAAAAGTGCTTGAATCTCAAATTAGAGGGCAATATGTATGTCTAACGCTGATGAGGGTCAAGCGTAAATAAGTTTTAAGTCAAATTGAGGAGATCACGACCTTAAATGAGGTGAAAGAAGTGAGGTGCTTATAGGACTTAGGAAGCTAGCAGGTGAGTCACCTACATGCTTAGCTTAAATATGCTAGCTAAACGAAGACGAGGCCCGATACCAAATTTGTCCAAGTCTGATAATGAATAAAGTCCGTGTTAAAGGTGTAACTTTATCCCATGTTTTAGCACCTTAAATGGAAAATACGTTTTAGCTACAGAAAGCTTGACATCTTCAATTAGCTACAGACTGTCAGAATCATATCATGTCAGTTTATCTTCAATTAGCTACAGAAAGCTTGACATCTTTAAGATATTAATGGTCGTGTTAATTGCTTTAGTATTGCGAGTCCATACATGTAAGGTCATTACTTGTTTGGGAACTCAGGAAGATAAGCTAGTGTATTATGGCTATCGTGTGCCGACCTTGTAAAACAGTTGTATGAGGCCATAATATTGGTAATAGTATATGTCCATCCATGCGTTCACCTTACTTCCCCATGTACATTGTTGTGTGTTCGTATACCATACTATACTCAACTGTCTTTATGATTAGCAGAACAGGTTTTAATTGTACTGATTTACGGAGAACCTTGTTGGAGTTTGGTGTTGATTATTTTCTTAATCTCCTTTTCTGCTGCACTGGTGTAGGATGGACGTGTCATATGCTCATCTCTTCCAATCTACGAGGAAGGAAAGGAACCAGGAAATGAAAGCTGGTTACATTGTCGGGATGTCTACTTGTTATCCTAGACCTGGATCTATCAAGATTTTGGAAGGGGAGACTGTAACTTTACTATCAAACTATAGCAATGTCCAGAGGCATACAGGAGTGATGGGGTTGTTCTATCTCTTGGTTGCTGAACCATAACCAAAGCCTAATTCTATCCTGCATTCCGCAGATGGTGTAAGATCTTTTTCACACATTGAAAGTTTCTAGGTTCAGTATAATGATTTTCCTACTTAAGGCTAAACAAGATCTTTTTCCTTTTGTTTTAGGGTCATGAAAGATAGTTTTATATAAACTAGAAACCATTACACATGACAAGTGCGTTATTACAGCAACCATAAGTTGAGTTAGAATTCTACAGACACGCCAAAGGCCTAGAACTAGTAGTAGGATCTAAGACTATATTATTGTTATCAGTAATAGTAAGTTGAGGTTGTGTAAGCAGTTGCTTGACATCTCCTCGTTGATCACCTTCAAGAGCAGTTGTCACAATGTGGTTCCTGCAAAACAGAAATTGTGTTCAAGAAGTCTAAACAAAATCTTATCATTTCTGTGGTATTCTTATTTCATGGGATTTTCTGAATTTGTTTCTTCTTCACTACTGCAGACAAGTGAGATTGTTATATTGCACAATGCTGTTGGAGCCTTGGCAGCGTTTGGAATTGCACTACTTCTTGGTGCTGCTGTTATTTATCAACATCGAAATCAAAGGGAGGAAGGCTATGAACCTATATTGATATAAGGTTCTCTCCATCTGGTGACTCTGGTCCATAGTGTGGTACACAATGCAAGTTATGATCTCCCTTCTTTTCGGATACTAGTTTTTTACACGTGTGTTGCACTTGTATGTCAAGTCATGAATCACCTACATGATTTTGTAAAGTAATATTTGTTAATTCGAAAAAATGTGACTTTTGATTTTTTCGAAAATCCGATTTAATACTTAATTAATTTAAGTATAAACCAAATTCCCAAAAATTTAAAGAAGAGTCCCCACCTAATTTTAAGGATAATTAGGAAACCAATAAACATTTTAAAAGACCTAACAGAAAAATCTTTTAAAATATACTAAAGGAAGGTTCGGGTTCAATTTCCACTTTGAGAAGAACTTAATCACTCAAAATGGCCGCTAACGCGTGGTTGACCGACGATTAGGAAATTGACTAACTTTTTTTAAAAAAACAAAATTGATTGACTTTGAAAAAAGTTGACTAAGTTTGAAAAAGTTGACTAATTTTGAAAGTGTTGACTAAATTTGAAAGGTTTGACTAAACTTGAAAGAAATTGACTAAACTTGAAAGAATTTGAAAAAACTTGAAAGAAATTGACTAAATTTGAAAGAATTGATTAAACTTGAAAGAATTTGAAAAAACTTGAAAGAAATTGACTAAATTTGAAAGAATTTGACTAAACATGAAAATGTTGACTAACTTTGCAAAAATGATTAAGCTTAAAATTAACTAAAACTTCAAACATCGAAAATAAATTGCACGGATGACTTCAACACTTAAAAGTCATTAATAATGAAAATTGACATAAATGGAGACGATATTGGGAAAACAATTAGATTTAAAATAAATAATAACGTAAATAGTGAATTAATATTAGAGTTATTATCAAATAATAACAAATATTATAAATAAAATAATAAAACAAGGAAAGATAGAGGGAATGAAAATTGGGCTTGGCAGACCTAAATTCAAATCTGCCCAATTTATAAAATGAATTGGGCTTGCTCACCCCTGCTGCTTTTGGGCTTTTGGCCCTATCCTGTGATATATGCTTAGTGAATATCTGCTGCATATTAGTATATATCAAAGTATATACGCCGATTTTATGCCTCCAAAACCTGTATTCCAGCTTCCATTGACCCTGTAGACTGCTCCTTGCCCCCTTAAACCCCACTTCTTCCTGCATACATTGCTGTATATGCACTGTATATCGGTGGATTACTAAATTTCTTACTTCCAAGGCCCATAATTATCTTACGAGTTGGGCTGCCTTAAAGGGGAAAATTGGGTCTCCATAGCCCAATGAAGTGCAAATGATAGGAGAGGAGCCCATTTAGGACTCCAAAATGATCACATGGAACAAAAACAAGTAAAATACGTAAAAGATAACCCTCAAAAAACTTAATTAACAAACAAGGCCACAAGTTACAAATATGACAATCCAACAGGTTCCAATTAACAAGAATAAGGGGGTCATGTGGGCTGAAAACAGTATTCTATATTAGGCAAACATTAATATCCATTCCGTGTTCCTATTATATGACGCCAAATTAACAACTTAACAAGTGAACAAATAGGTCGAATGAAGCCAAATAACCATGCGAGTGAACAAGACAACAACACTACAACAAAGTAAATGAAAAGAAAAATTGATATAAGGTTCTCTCCATCTGGTGACTCCGGTCCATAGTGTGGTACACAATGCAAGTTATTATCTCCCTTCTTTTTGGAAACTAGTTTTTTACACGTGTGTTGCACTTGTATGTCAAGTCATGAATCACCTACATGATTTTGTAAAGTAATATCTGTTAATTCGAAAAAATATGACTTTTGATTTTTTCGAAAATCCGATTTAATACTTAATTAATTTAAGTACAAACCAAATTCCCAAAAATTTAAAGAAGAGTCCCCACCTAATTTTAAGGATAATTAGGAAACCAATAAACATTTTAAAAGACCTAACAGAAAAATCTTTTAAAATATACCAAAGGAAGGTTCGGGTTCAATTTCCACTTTGAGAAGAACTTAATCACTCAAAATGGCCGCTAACGCGTGATTGACCGACGATTAGGAAATTGACTAACTTTTTTCTAAAAAAAATTTGATTGACTTTGAAAAAAGTCGAGTTTGAGTTTTTATCTACTCTTACTCAATTCGGTGCTCAATATCCTCCCAAGACTCAACATGCTCATAACACATCACTTATCTAGATTACTCATCTAACCAGTCTCATTGGACATTGTTAACTTAATTCATTACATCAATCATCAACTCTTGGGTTAGGATCATTATCTTAGGATTAATTACATGATCTTTAAGACTCCAGGAAAATCAAGTTTCATCAACATCGTCATCAGTACTCTCATATTAGGATCACAATCACAGTCACATACACATTCATATCGTCAAAGCTCTAGACTCATCTCCTAAGTTCATTCTTGCAATCTTTTATGAAAGTAACATGTAGGGTTTTCTGAAATAACTCATCAAAAGTATTTAAAAAGTAAAATTAAGTTTATATATCATTTACAAGAAAACATTCAAGTAATATGCGTGGGGATTCAATACATTCACAATTATTTTATTACGATCAATAGGGGCATATGGAAGAACATTGTCATGTTCTAATTTAGCTTTATATACATAACCTTTATTTATAATAATAATTTATTTAATACATGAAAATTATGAATCTTAATATCAAATAGTGCACGAGAAAGATCATGGTCATTGACTCAACTAGGGTTCATGAGAAAGCAGCCATGAACAATGATTTTTATAATAAAGTAATAATAACTTCAATAGATAATTACAGAACTCAATAGAAGAAGAACTGATTCAATTGTTATTTGAAAACTAGTATTTTACCCAATACAATACTCATTAAAAATAGAAACTTATATATGGGGCGTGTGGATGAACTCAATCCAACTGTATGATAGTCTTACATACCTGGAAAGTTGATATTACAATCGAAATTTGATTAATACTAGATTTCTTGAAGAAAATCTTTGATCTTGGAACCTTCATGCTTGCTTTTGAGAAAGGAAATTCTTTTTGTAGTTCCCTTAGAGTGGAAGAAATTGAAAAAATATTAGTTGAAGGACTTCTTTTTGATTCTTGAATTCTTGACTTAGAATCTTTAGAGTTCTTGATGAAGAACCCTAATTCTTGGAAAAGAATAATTATGAAATCTTGTCTTGAAATTCTTGAATTCATTTTCTTGAAATCCTAGGTTATGATTTAAGGTTTTCTTAGATATAGCTTGAAATTCATGAGGAATAACTTACCTTGATGATGAATCTTGAAAGCTAACCCTAACTTGATGATTGTTGAGTGTTTATGTTTAGGACTGAAGGAGAGGGTTTTATTTATGAAAAAACCGATTTCTATGCGTTTTGGGACTCTAAAATAAACCCCAAAAGGTTATTGGATAAAAATACCCTCATAAAATATTTTTAAAATGTCATTAAATTGTCCAAAAGAGTTTGCGTCCAGTCTGCAATGCTGACTCCGGACAGCTCTGCACATCTCCAGTAAAATGGTCAAAACGTTTTTTACTCTAGACTCCGATTAAGGCCAAATTAGATGCGTTGAAAAGATAATTCAAATATATTTAATTTGAAATATTATGGGCCACCTAAATCATTATATTTCAGGAGATATAGTTGTTTGAAATTGACCCTTCTATCAACTCATATAAAAACTTAGTCGGTTAAAATTCATTAGACTTGGCTTGATGTAAAAAATCCCTTATGACTCTAAATCACTTCTAATACACTTTAAATACTTCAAAATTGATCCTAGCATGTATATGCAACCTCAAAGTCATTGGTCCACCTATCTTTTTATAAAATCTTACATTCGAACTCAAACTCTAAGAAATTTTTTGGCTTAACTTCATACTAGAGGGTTTGTGTGACCTTAGATCATCTCAAATTCTATTCCCACACTAAGAAATTAACTTTAACACCTATAATCAATTAAGAATCATAAATCATAATCATATATAATATGAAGGATGGTTCCATTTTAGCTTAAAAATTAGGGTGTTACTTTATCTCCCCCTTGGGATCATTAATCCTCGAATGATGAGTAAACTAGGAGATCCTTCGAGCACGAATAGCATCAAGAACCCAAATATTCAAATAATCATTCTCAAGAATAGACTTCGAACTCAATATCTAGAATTTAAAAGTTTATCTCCACCATCATTATTGGACACGAATACCATCAAGGACTTGCATACTAAAGTACGCAAAGACTCAAGAGGAACATCAACTCAAAGATAGAAACTCAACTCTATTATCACAATTCAGGAACACTCACTCTCTCCCATCACCCATAACTCATCTACTATTATCAACTTCGTCATTAAGAGTGGAAAAGAAAATTCCTGAAAGGGCTTCGAACGAAAAATCATTAGTATGATTCAATCAAGAAATCTGATATGAGAACATTCATAACCTAATATGATCTCCCTCGTCTTTCAAGGCTCATTCTGAGTTCATATAACTATATATAGTGTAAAAGTGAAGTCACATCTCGTTCAACATAGGGCTAGAAACTCTTAGATATGTGAGATAAGATCACTTCTTATCTCGAGACTCTACATGAATGGGATTCAATATGAAGTGCATGGGACTAGGCCATTGGCATGACACTCATACATTAGACATGAATGGAATATCACCTCGACTGAAGTATAAGGAACATATGAGATGGAAAAACATTTATGTTTCATCTGAGCAACTTATTACTATCAAAAGCTCAAGACCTACCTTGGTTCATTACCTTCTCATCTAAGCACAAAGGTCATTCCTCTAAGTCTGCGAATTAATTCTCTTTACAAAACTATAAGTATAGCTTTTCACACGTTCAGGGAATCACTATTCCCAAGAACATCTTAAACACTTTTGTTATACTATACTCAATATATAAAAAATCGCTACTAAGACTTTCTTCTAAGAGACCACTCTTAGCTTCTTTCTATCTCTATGGGCATCTCTCTGTACTTGCTGCTCTTATTGGCATACTTAGCCGCTTTATGCACTCCTTATGACATAACCTCTTCCTTTAGTCTTCTAACACCCAACTTCTATGCTTCTATACGTTTGACTGTAGACAACTTGGATTATCATGGAAAAGTCATCAGCATCTATGTATAAGTAGTCCCCATCGACCTAATTACTAAGGGTTACAAAGACTGATTACATTAGCCTACTCCACATCATAACTCAATTATACTATCTAGGTTCCATAGCAAGTCATAACTTAAAGCTTCACATAATTTACACTATCATAGACACACCTCTTAAGCCTCTCCTTATCTAATGATTTATCCAATACTTACTATTTTCATCTAAGGGGTACTAACACTATACTCAGACTATCACATTTCTTACAAGTCAACATCTTAATCTCAAACATACACTATGTCAAGCCTCTTAGAGAAAATCTCCAACTATGACTATCACTGTTATAATGTTATCTCCTTTTTCATGCTATCCAAAGTGCAAGCTTAGGTTCTAGTGCTAGCATGTGCATTACACACTTCTATCATATTATACCAAACTATACCTACTAGGTAAAAATAGGAACATACCTACTAAAATCTCATAGCGAATACTCAATCAGCATATCCCCTATTCACAACTCAAGCACTATTCACCCTTCATTATACCTCCTTATCTGGCTATGCTCATAACTCTATGAATCTCATGGGGGTCTCACTTTGGAATCATAATCCTAGTTTAGATCTATCACATTGAAAGCACTTTTTCCCCTATTCAATATCTATACATCGCCCTCACAATATTATGACACATTAACATAAACCTCTTTCTAGATTGATCATATTTAAACTCATCGTAACAAAAATTCTATCTCTATAGCTCATCATGAAAATCAAATGGTACTTACTACTCTTTTGCCAAAACTTATGGGAATCGACTCATCACCTTATTACTTACCTAATAGATACATAAATCTAGTTACAAGCCTTAATCAACCATCACTCTTACTATCTGGTTTCTTTTTTTTTTCATCGTCATCCCTCTAACTATAGTATGACTCAATTCTACTTATGGTTTACAAGATCTCATATCACACTCCCTTGGGTACTGACATCAAACTTTAGAGACATGATTTCCTTCTCATGGATAACGTCGAAAGTAGGTTTTGGATAAAAAGTGCCTGAGATACAACTTGATCTAACTCAAATGCAAGATTCACTTGAGTAAGAGTACATTCCTTTGAATTAACCAACTCAACACACTCGTCTGTGTCGCGACCCAACCTAGGGGCCATGATTAGTGCCGATTAGGCACCTAGACCGACGTTGGACCACAAACCCAAATATTTTCCTTAAGAAATCTACCGAAATTTCGGCAGAGTTTCCTCTATTTTATTGACTAACCACACCTGCAAGAAAATTCAGCAGCGACCCAGACAACAATATAGATACATTTCTCGTCTTACA
>JAPFFP010043194.1:0-13444 GCA_026153255.1 Solanum medicagineum | reverse complement strand
TAAAGGTAAAGGTTAGTATTACACACTATGGAGATGGGCCAAGTCACATAGTGAAAGAAATTCACCTCTCACCTTTGACCAAAGGGCTTGGTGAACTTAAATTACTATTCTACATGTTATACTTTAGTCATGAATTAGGATATCTGGTGATATTGTGTTAGTGAATCATGGGGAACACAATACCGAAGTTGCTCTTTATTATTGATTCTCTCCTATTATAGTTAGTGTAGTTTGTTTTCTTATTGATTACATCAAACCCCCCTTTTGAGGAATTGAGTTGGTTAATTACTTAAATTGCTTGTTTGTGAAATCTCATGAGTCTACATATTCCCTATGGGATTCGACCTTAACCTAGGTTAGGTTTTATATTTGACGACAACAATTTTATCATCCAAAAGAGAGGTATAACTTAAGTTTGATCACCAAGCATTTTCAGACTCATAGGGTTGCCTGCAGGCATGTACGATTGCCACTATTCGAGACCGTCTTTCTGCCATGGATGCCTGCATTGATGCCTTCGAGGTTAGGGTACAACAGAGCCTGAGCACTACTTGGCCAGCGAACTTAACGGCCATCTAGACGGAGATCCAGCAACTCCAGGCTGATATGATAGCAATACTGGCAGCACCGGAGACATTACTAGAGTCTATGCCTAAGGTGCCAGTAGTAGATCTTTTTGGTCCTGATGAGCCTATTTGGCCTTCCCATGGGAAGAGGCCCTACCCAAACCATGATCCTGATGCCGTACAATTTCATGTGGGGTTGACATAAGAGGAAGAGTTTGAGCTTTCTTGAGAGAGTCAACACAGGAGGGAGAGATATGACAAGCTCGTGAGGTAGAGCCGGTGAGAGGTGCCGGCCCCTCCGGACAGAGTGCTCCTACTGAGCAAACCACTACATAGGGTAAGGGTGCTCAAACTTAGCCACATACTGGCACTTAGGTGCCCAGGTATGATTTTTGACCCCTTATACTTTTTTTTGTTTTGATTGTGTGCATTAGGGACAATGCACCTCTTTTATGACGACCCAAGTCTAGGGCCTAGATATGACACGGCGAATGGAGATAAAGGGAAGTAAAGATATAAATAGAGATAAAGGGACTAAAGGAAGTCTTTGATAACCATAAAAAATCCAAGAGTCGAAGCTCAAGCATAATACCTCATTTGTGCGAACAACACCTCTAAACATAGATTTGAGTGGGGCCCAAGTCACTTTCCTGACTCACCCTCATAGTATCAAGAGTTCAAAATAAAGAGTAAACAAAGCAAGAGTAGCGTAGCTAGTGTCCCCGAACTTGAGGATTCACCAAGGCTTATCTTTAAGATGTCAAATCTAGCCACGTGAAGGATGATCGTAAGGAGCTTCGGTTCCTACATGATAACATCATGTAGGCAAAGAGTACGTGTTATTATGTCTGAATGTACTAACTATGTAAGATGCAATGCAACAAGACATAGCCATCTTAGTCAAAATGCATAATCATAGGAAAGGGATAGTATAGTATCAATATGGCATGCATGACCTATGCTTGAAGTAAAACATGCTTGTAAATCATATAACCTTGCAAATATATAATATATGTGTAGGAAGAGACAATAACATCATAGACCAAGATAACTATTACTTGGAATCCAAGGCATGTTACCCGCTTGGAAGGTGATTAAGGAACATACCCCTCAACGTGGTAGTACGGGCATGTCACCCCCCAATAAGGTGGTCAAGGTACATACCCCTCAACATGGTAGTACGTGCATGTCACCCCCCGACAAGGAGATTGAGGTACATACCCATAACATGGTAGTATGGGCATGTCAGCCCTCGACAAGGTGACTGAGGTACATACCCCTCAACGTGATAGTACGGGCATGTCACTTCCCAACAAGGTGATTGAGGTATATACCCTTCAACGTGGTAGTATGGGCATGTCACCCCCCGACAAGGTGTGATGGAATTGCAACACTATAGATACTTCTTAGAAATTCAACATATACATACATCCCATTCATCATCATGAAGTCACTTGACTCACAAGCCATGCAATAGATCAGCAATAACTCAAAAATTCTTAACAAGACATTTCATCAAACACTTGATGGGTGTGCAATGCAAGTTCAAAATCATGCAATTCAAGAGTGAAATAGTATGTGAAAACTCAATTTAAATCAACCCACCAACTCATGGAAAAACCCTCATGTAAGATACATTGAAATCCCCCATTAAAACTCATCATAGATCATAGTTTCATAGTTCAAAACATGCATAGTCACAATAGACAAAACATCTCATAGTATAAGCTTAAAATAGGTAAATATGTGTTTTCAATCAACATTTCGTGAAACCCCAACGTATGATATGATCCTAATCAATAATGTGTAATACCCATAAGCATCACAACTTGGAAACATGCAATTTTCATAGAAAGGAATGTTAGGCACCATGGGTGAAAGGATTCGATGGTTGAAACCCACATGTCTCAACTTTGGGGATCTCCTTGATATAGATTTGAATGAGAACTTGAAGTTTGGATGAAGTTCTTGAGATCCGAAATTGATCTTGGAACACTTTAATTTGGATGAAATATTTGGATAAGTGTTAGAGAGGGTTTTGAGATGGTCTTGAATGATATAGACTAGAAAAATGGCCAAGAATAGGTGTTTTTACGCATAAGAGAGCATGGGGCAAAGACCCCAAGGCCTTTGGGCCAAAATGAAAAATTAAGGAAAATAATACACTAGTCCGCATCAGGTCCACGATGCAGAACCATCGCGAAGGCCTAGCTTGTACTATCCACACCCTTGGCGCGTCGCGTGCAGGGCGTGGACAGACACTCAATAAGGAAATTTTTCAAAAATTATTTTTCGCTACGGTTGCCCTAAAATAGGGGTTATATCCATTTCTTACTCAATTTTGCCCGCTGATCACAAATATGAAGTCATATTTTCGATATCACGCATGAACTTTAAGATATAAGGAAATTACTGTTATTGGCATTTCCATGGCACATTATCAAGCATTTTTGGGGCGTTTCAATATCCCCCTCTTGGGAAAATTCATCCCTGAATGTCAAAGGAGCGTACATAAGAGAAGTAATCATGATGATTTTAGCCCAACATATGAATGCAACATAAACATGAATGCATGCAAATGAAATAAAGGTTGAACCTTAAGACATGAAATCACATATGGGACCTAAATTAGTACCTTAGGCTTGAGTAGAGTGTAAGAGATAGGGATATCATTTTTGAATGTCCGCCTCGGCTTCCCATGTGGCACTTTCAACTTGTTGGTTTCTCCAAAGAACTTTGACAGAAGCTACATCCTTGTTTCTCAACCTTTTTTAGCAGAACCTTCTTATATGAAAAATTATCTTCAACCACACCCACAACATCTAAAGGCACAATAGCACTTGGATCTTCTACACAATTTCTGAGCATAGATACATAGAAGACCAGATAGACCATATTCATGTCAATGGGAAACTCCAACTCATAGGTCACCTTACCAATCCTCCTCAACACTCTATAAAGACCCACAAACCTTGGGCTCAATTTACCTTTCTTGCCAAACAAGACCACACCCTTCATGGGTAAGACCTTCGAATAGACCCAATGACCAACCTTAAATTAAAGATCCCTTATCCTCACATCAGCATAGGACTTTTGTCTACTTTGAGCTATTTTCAATCTTTCCCTTATCACCCTCAACTTCTCCATGGCCTCCATAACCAAATCCAGTATTAACATAGCCATCTCCCCCACCTCAAACCATCCAACCAGGGACCTACAACCCCTACTATAAAGAGCCTCAAAAGGAGCCATGCCAATGCTTGAATGGCAGCTATTTTTGTAAGCAAACTCAATGAGTGGAAGATGTTCATCCCAACTACCTGTAAAATCCAAATCACAATCTCTAAGCATATCCTCAAAAGTTTTGATAGTTCTTTCGGCTTGGCCATCCGTTTGAGGGTGAAAGGTCGTGCTAACCTTAACCTTGGTACCAAAACCTCTTTGGAAGGACCTCCAAAAGTGTGAAGTGAATTGAGCACCATGATCCAAAATGATAGATAAAGGCACCCCATGCAATCTAACCAACTCATGAATATATAATTTGGAATAATTTTTGGCCCTATAAGTAGTTTTAACTAGTAGGAAATGAACCGACTTTGTCATTCTATCAACCACAAACCAAATGTCAAAATACTTTCTAGTCTTTGGCAACCCAAACACAATATCTATGTTAATCTCTTCTTACTTCCAAGTAAGAATCTCTATATCTTGGGCTAGGCCACCCGAGCTTTGATGTTAGACTTTCACTTGTTGGCAATCATGATAGTCGGATACAAACTTAGCAATATCTCTATTCATACCACCCCACCAATACACTTACCTCAAATCTCTATACATCTTTGTAGAACTGGGGTGAATAGAATAGGACGAATGATGAGCCTCTTCTAAAATCTTCTTTCTCAAGTCATCAATACTAGGGACACAAAACCTACCTTAGAACCTAAGGGCACCATCTCCCCTTTGGGAGAAAACCTCCACCTTACCATCTCTCACCAAGGCCTTCAATTCAAACAAAGCGGGGTCAAGATTTTTCTTTTCCTTTACTCTTCAATCAATAAAGATTTAGAATCATCAACAACCACCACAACACCATTATCAATTTCATCCAATCTAACCCCAAATCTAGCAAACCGATGGACCTTTCTAGCCACATCTTTGCCACTATCATCAAGATGAGATAAACTACCCATAGACATCCTACTTAGAGCATCGGGCACAGCATTAGTTTTACCGAGGTGATATGAGTGTGCAAGGGCTTACATGTTACACAGCGAATGGAGAACCCGAAGGAACCCTAAATAAGCCTCCTAGCATATCAATTACACATCCTCGATCGCAGAAGCAAAATAAACACAAGTAAAGGTATAAATAGGGATAAAGGGACTAAAGGAAGTCTTTGATAACAATAAAATATTCAAGAGTCAAAGCTCATGCATAAGTACATCATTTGTTCTTACAAAAACTTTAAACATAGATTTGAGCGGGGCCCAAGACACTTTCCTGACTCACTCTCATAGTATCAAGTGTTCAACATAAAGAGTAAACAAAGCAATAGTAGCGTATCTAGTGTCGCCGATCTTGAGGATTCATCAAAGCTTATCTTCAAGATGTCAAATCTACCACGTGGAGGATGATCATGAGGAGCCCTAGTTCCTACATGGTAACATAATATAGGCATAGAGTATGTGTTAGTACATTTGAATGTACTAAGTATGTAGGATGCAATGCAACGAGGCATAGCCATCTTAGTCAAAATGCATAATCGTAGGCAAGGGATAGTATAGTATCAATATGACATACATGATCAATACTTTAAGTAAAACATACTTGTAAATCATATAACCTTGCAAATATAGAATAATGTGTAGGAAGAGACCATAACATCATAGAGTAAGAAAACTAATACTTGGAATCCAAAGCGTGTCACCCCCTTGGAAGATGATTGAGGAACATACCCCTCAACGTGGCAACAAGCATGTCACCCACGACAAGGTGGCCAAGGTACATACCCCTCAATGTGGCAATACGGACATGTCACACCTCAACAAGGTGATTTAGGTACATACTCCTCAACATGGTAGTACGAGCATGTCACCACCTGATAAGGTGATTGAGGTATATACCCCTAAATGTAGTAGTACGAGCTTGTCAACCCCCGATAAGGTGATTGAGGTACATACCCCTCAATGTGGTAGTACAGGCGTGTCATCCCTCGACAAGGTGGTCAAGGCTTGTCACTCCCTCACAAGGTGATTGGGCATGTCACCCCCTAACAAGGTGTCGAAATATTGCAACAATATACGTACTTTTCATTAATTCACTATATACATACATCCCCCTCATCATCATAAAGTCATTTGACTCATAAGCCATGCAGTAGATCATCGATAAATCAGGAATCTTTCACAAGACATTTTATCAAAGACTTGGTAGGTGTGCAATGCTAGATCAAAATCATGCAATTCAAAAGTGGAATAGTGTACGAAAACTCAATGTAAATCAACCCACCAACTCATGGTAAAACCCTCATGTAAGATACATTGAAATTCCTCATCAAATCTCATCATAGATCATAGTTTTATAGCTCAAAACATGTATATCACAATAGACAAAATATCTCATAGTATAAGCTTAAAATAGGTAAACATGTGTTTTCAATCAACATTACCCCCACATAGTATATGATCATAATCAATAATAAGTAATACTCATAAGCATCATAACTTGGAAGTATGCAATTTTCATAAAAAGGAAGGTGGGGCACCATGGGTGAAAGGTCCCGATGGTTGCAACCTACAGGCCTCAAATTTGGGGATTTCCTTTATGTAGATTTGAATGAGAACTTGAAGCTTGGATGAGGTTCTTGAGATCCGGAATTGAGCTCGTGACACTTGAATTTGGATGAAATATTTGGTTAAGTGTTAGAGACGGTTTTAAGAGAGTCTTGAGTGATATTGAGTTTAAAAATGACTAAGTATAGGTGTTTTTACGTATAGGAGGCCATGGGGCCAAGACCCCAAGGACTTTGGGACAAAATGAAAAATGAAAGAAAATAATACACTGGTCTGTGTCTGGTCTGCGACATGAACCCATCGCTCAGGCATTGTTTAACTGCTCTGTGCCCCTGGCCCGTCGCGTGCAGGGCGCGGACAGACACTCGATAAGGAAATTTTAAAAAAATTATTTTTCGTTATGGTTGCTCTAATATCGGGGTTATAGCTATCTCCCACTCAATTTTTCCACCTGATCACAAATATGAAGTCAAATTTTTTATATCATGCACGAATTTTGAGATATATGAAAATTACTATTATGAGAATTTTCGAGGCACATTTTTGGGATTCTTTAGGGCGTTTCATTTTTTTGTGGTGTGGCTGGTTATGGCCTCAGTGAAGTATAAGTAGCTTGGGTTCATAACTACCCTAAATTTTTATCCTGGGGTTTCTAACCTGTGTTCTTTTTCCCCATGGATATTTAATTTTTGTTGAACTAGTACATTTAGGATGTTTAGGTAGTATTTGTAGCACATAGTACTAATACATGTGGCATATAACATGTTTTGCGTTTTGCTTGAAAAATTATACTTACCAAAATTTTGATTAGTTAGTTTAGATAGCAACCATGCTAGTTTAGGTGTGTTGACAATGTTTGTTCTGATAAGTGAGGATGAATTGAATTAAAAAGCATGATCTGAGATTCTTTAGCTGATGATGTAGTCAATGTGATGAGAATGTGAGCTTAGATTGCTAAATTCATATGTTGTGTGCTAATTCAGAGCTTGCCCTATTACTCTACGTTAGATTGTGGATTAATTAGATTAGAAAAGGATCTTAGGTCATTGTTCTTAAAAGCCCAGTTAGCTTAAATGACCAACAAAAATTATAGTATATGCCTTGTTCCTAATGTTTGAGCCTAACATATACCTATTTCTAACAAACACCTAATTAACCTAGCCGTGTTAGTTGTAAAATCCTGGAATTGGCCCTGGTCCTTTCTTGAACATTATGCACCTTGACTGAGACAAAAAGCCTAAGTTGAGAGTGGTTACCAAAAGTGGCCCTTGTTCTAAGGATGGACATTATGCACCTCAACTCAAGCCAAAAGCCTATGTTGAGGTGGCTAGTGTAAGGGTGAAACACAAAAATAAGGGGGAAGTCAGTGATATGGAGAAAAGGAGAAAAATCATGTATTAGGTGCAAGAAAAATAAGTGATGCCTTAATTGTGTGTTAAAAAGAAAAATGAAGTATAAAAGCAAGTCAAAAAGCTAAAAAATGAAAAGAAAGCACCCAGGAAAGCTTGAAACAGGAGACAGGGAGACTGAGATAGAAAATAAATAAAAAATGAAAAAAACACCAAGGAAAGTTTGAAATAGGGGGAAGGGAGAATGAGATGGAAAATAACAGTATTGATAGGGAAAACGTGTAGGAAAACGTTGTGTCAAGGAGGGCCTTTAGTCACTATATTCCCAAAATACCCTACCAAAGCCCCTTGAGCCTATGTTACAAGCCAAGTCCTAAAGTGATCCTATTCCAAGTAGTCGAAGCTCTTAGTCATGAGTATAGGGGCAAGACTATGGCATTAAGCATGAGTACGAGTAACTTTTGTGAGAGTAAGTGATCTTGCATAGTCCCAAGGTTATACATGAAAATATCACTGAGAGTCAGATAAGGGACTTCTTTCTGTGAGGGCACTTGCATTGCATTGTTAGCATTAGACTTATTCAGTTATTGTGGATTGTTGATAGTACCTTACTTGTCATAGTTATGTTGTTACATGCACTAGTATGTACTGGTTTGCTAGATGGCTATCTGATTCTGTTTTGAAGAAAAAGTGGTGTGGGTACCTAAGTTTAAGATTGATGTGATGTATGCCATTGGGTTGAAGTATATGTGGTATTGTATTCCTCATATAGATTGAGTCCATCGCTTGAGGACAGGCAATAATTTTAAGTTAAGGGTGTTGATACGCTATCAAAATACAATACTTTTGATGCTTAAAACTTGGAATTTTGTGTGTTCTCAATGCGATGTTAGTTGGTTTTATTTGTTTTTGTGTTATATTTGTAGGATTACAGGGTTGGTCTTGATTTTGGGAAGAAAGTACAGAAGTTGTTGGTTTTGACGCAGTATGAGACTCTTTATGGGCCGTGAAGTGGGTTTCATGAACAAGTTCAGTAAGGGGCTAAATTTCTGAAGTTGATTCCACGAACATGCAGATGGGTTATGGATTGGTTTACAAGTTGTAAAACATGGTTCGTGCCTTGAGGATCATAGATAAGGGAATTTCTGAAGATTCATCAGATGAAACCCCCCTACGGGTTGTAAACCAACGTACGAGTCATAAAGGGATATCATAGACCAAAAGTCCAATTTTCTAGTAGCAGTGTACTAGACCTCAATTACGAGCCGTGGAATGCAATACGGCCCATACACTTGTTCATAAAGCATTGCGACCCAGGTATCCTATTGTGTTTAGGACTTGTATTTTAAATATTATAAATAGTTTTTTAGGTTATTTTATAGACAGTGCATAGAGAAATCTACAACTAGAGAGAAAAATAGGGAGATTAAGTAGAGATAACATTGGAGAGTTTTGAGAAACACTTCTACTTTGATTTGATCTTTAATCTTGTGATTCTCTTTGAAGTTGGATTTGTTTGTTCTTAATTTAATTGTGTAAGTGTTCTATTATGCTATTCTAATTCATAAGTCTTGCATTTACATAAATCATGAGCAGCTAAATCCACAACTAGGGTTGTGGAAACCATGAAGAGCTAACAAAGTAAAACCAAATAATTCATAATTCTTAGAAAGTGTGCATGCATGTATTAATAAACTCTCTTTATTTTTCTTGTTTTCTAGTGGTAGCCAAGATTAGAACCTGCCTAGTGTTATTCACTAGACAAGGTAGTAATAAATAGGAAAAAAGATTAATTAACAGAATTCAATTGATGTGTTCTCGTCTAATCAACCAACTAGGCCAGGGTAGGTTGTACTGGGACTAATAGGTAAGGGTTAATAATGCACACTAGAAAGATGGCCCAAGTCACGTAGTGAAATTCGCCTCTCGCCTGGACAAACGGGTTTGGTGAACTTAACTTATGATGTTACATGCTACACATTAGAAAAGAATTAGGTTATCTGGTGATACCAAGTTAGGTAATCATGGGGAACACAATACTCTTGTTTCTCTACATATTGATTTAACTCCTGTATTAGTTAGGTTTACTTTTTTACTGATTATTGCAAAAAAAAAAACCTATTTTAGGGAATTAAGTTGGTTAATCACTCAAATTGTATTAGTTAAATTCTTTTAAGTCTACATATTCCCTTGGGTTCGATTCTAGCCTTGGTTAAGTTCTATTTCATGACAACGACCGCTTTATCCCAAAAAGAGAGGTGTAACTTGGGCGACATCACTGATGATGCTCACGCTCCAATAAGAAAGCGATCGTTGACAGCAATTAACCTAACAAAAGTTAGGATCAAATCCATAGGGAATACCGGGCTTGATTACAAGATTTCACCACTAATCATTTCTAGCATTTATGATTACAATTCTAAATAGGAGGAGGGGGTTTTTGTTGTTCAAAAACAAAATAAAGTAAACACTAACTATAATGCAAGGAAATACTCAATTTTGGGGACAACTTGGGAATTGTGTTACCCATGGTTCGTTGACTTGATTACCTAGCCAATATAGCTACAATTGGTGATTTGCATACAGGACGGTTAAGTTGTTTTAGCGCTCTTGTGAAGGTGAAGGTCGAATTTCACCGTGGCGCTTGGTCGGCAACCATGGAGTGCCAACCAACCGTTACCAATAGTCCCAATCAACCTCCTCTTGGTCAGGTTGGTTTAATTAGATGACAACACATCAATCGAATTCTCTCATCTACTTCCCTTTTCCAATTCGTCACTACCTTGGTCGGGATCGTGATAGTAGGTGGGGTTTAGTGTTGGCCACCACTAAAAAACAATAATCATGAAGGGAAATAGATAACACATGCAAAATCACAATCATAGAATGCAAGAAACCTAGGTCATTTCAATGTCAACTACCCATGGTTCCCACAACCCCAAGTTGTGGGTGTTAGCTACTCATGGCTATGGAAAAGAACACAAGAATGCAAATAATAAACATAGTTGAGAGCTTTACCAATACAAATGAAGGAAATAGGCACCACAAATTGCAAATCCACAAGATTAATTGATCAACAATCAACACAAGCCAAAGTTTGCAATCCTCAAAATGGGTTTTCCAAGAGAGAACAATAAACTAATCTAAAAAACTAAGAAAAGAGTCAAAAATGTATTTCTCAATAGCCTATTCTGAATCCTTCTCCAACTCCAATGCTAAAAACCTAACTTAAAATATATATAGTATTTACAAAGTAACCCTAGAATTTACACAGAAAAGACAGCTGGCATCTGATAAGTTACATAGGTACGACTTGTAGGATGACATACGAGTCGTAGTCAGGGTCTCGTATCAGGTTCTTAGCATCTTGGACTAAACTGGTATGACCCATAGGTACAAGTCGTTGCTTGATTCATATGTTGATCTCGTAGTCTTGGTCATCAGTTTTTGGTCCAACATCATTGCTCTCTGATTCATGCTATGTGTCCACTTATACGAGCCATAGGGTAAATTATCACTCGTATGATAGCCTTGTAGAGGTGACCTCCACTTAGCTATTTTCTAAATTTTGGTCTGTGATTCTTGCTACGACACCACCCTAGGACTCGTAGCTTGAGCTACGACTCATAGGTGGGCTCTTAAGGACTGTGCTTCAGCAAATTCTGCAACTTTTCTCTAAAATCAAGCCAACATAACTTTTCTGAAAGGTTAACACAAAAACACATCAAAACACTAAAAAGTCACTTTAAGAACTCACAAAATCCCTTGTTTCAGGCACCAAATGTGTTGTATTTTGACAGCATATCGACACCCTCAACATACAAATTTGTTGCTTGCCCTCAACTTAGGCCTTTATCCTTAATCAAGGTTCACATGTTCAAGGATAGACCAGGGCCAACATCAGGGCATTTCATCAAACAAGGTTAACCTAACAACGTATCAAGAAAGAAGGAGTAATAATAAGCTCAAAAATTTGGAACAAGGGATTCACTCACTCATCTGGTGGATCATTTAGGCTAAAAGTGGCTTTACTCAATGAACAACGGCCTAATATCCTTTCCATATCCACCACATCACCAAACCAACTATAGAGTAACAAGGCAAGTTCTGGTCCACATAAGATGCATGAATGCAACAAAATAAGCTCAAAACACACAAGGCAATTGCATCCACAACCATGCATAGACTCACAGGCCATGCTTTCAGTCTCAAATTACCTTCACAACATTAGAACAAACATTGCCAGATACTCCAAAATGCATGAATGCATCAATAATCACAGCCTCAAAAATACCCAATTTTTCATCAAAACATTGAAAACAAATCTAAAAATTATCAATATGTCAATAGATAACACTACTATGAAGTTACTCAGTAGTACAAAGAAAACAGTCGAGATTCTGACATAATAATGACCGAAAAAATGCATTTCAGTATCTGTCATCTCTTACCGCTTTACTTCTTTACTTACTTACTTAAAGCAATTAAGTAAGTAAAGAAGAAAGACTTGTTGTGAATCGCTTTTTCCGGTTGGGTTTACCAACCAAGAAAGCAATGGGAAAAAGACCAAAGATATCAGACGTTCGACTTGCATGTATTAAGCATATAGCCTAACTAGCATGATTGAGCCCTGCAGTGGTAGAACCTGGTGAACCGGGCATTAAGATATTTCTTCTCTTATGTTATTTTTGTCTTCGTCTTTCTGGCAATGTAAGTAAGTTAGTTCAATAGAAGCTGAGAAAACAAAGAAAGGGCTAGAAAGGTATACCTTTACTCTCCTTTGGTCTTAGGAGAGCTACTAGCTCAAAAGCAAAAAGAAAGAAGGATTTGTGAATGAGAAATACAACTTTACTATTTGAAATCTTGAATTCGTACTGCCTGCTTCCGTCGATACAGCTTTCTCGCTAACTAGGGGAAAATTCCCTTCTCTCTTAGTTCCTTAGCTGCTAAATAGTCCACAAAGAAAGAACAAAGCGGCAGCTCTCTCTATTGAAGCTTTATTCCTCCCATTGATGGATCGAACAAGAATTTTCGTATACAGTGTCCGAAATCCCTGTTGTTTGGTCCTTGTACCCTCAACGTCTTCATCGATTGGTTCCAAAAGATCGAAAAAAGGATCGATTGGTGGAGGCGGCCTTTGGCTAGAGGGCGTATTAGTAGACCGGAACCAATGAACTGCATTAGAAGAGCCATACACTTCCTCAAGTGGTCCCCGAAAAGGTCTTTCAGGGCGGAGGCGCCCCGATTTCGCCTTTAGGGGATCCGTAGGGACGACGTGGAGAAACGAGTGCTTTTCGCGGGGCAAGTTCCAACTCCGTTGCGGGAGTCTCCCTTTCGTTAGCTCAATAGCTAAAGGAACTCTAGAGTAGCTCCTTTCCTTAGCGGCTAAGAGGCCCTAAAACTGCGCTAAAAGGCGTTGTTTGTCCCCCTTGTAAGGGATCACCCTAAAGGTTGGTCAATGTCGGTTTTATATGTTCTTTTTGGTCAATCCTGCTTTGAAGTCAGATGTCGACCTAGCCCCGTTTTGTTGATCTCTGGTCTACGCTACTCTATTGCTCTTAGGAGATGAATTAGCAAGAGTAGCGTTGAGTTCGGCTCTTTAGGCAGGGTTTAGTTGCCAATCCTTCAGAAAAAACCAATCCAGGATAGGGAAAGACCTTGCCTTATTACCAGGAATGAAAAAATGGGCCAAATCACCTTCTAGAGAAGAAAGGCATACTTGACTATTTCATAAATG